>CABFWB010002541.1:0-40110 GCA_902151455.1 Timema bartmani | reverse complement strand
ATAAACATCATAGTAGATTAATAAGAATATCACTTGCTGACTAAACATCATAGTAGATTAATAAGAATGTTACTTGATGGCTAAACATCATAGTAGATTAATAAGAACGTCACTTGATGGCTAAACATCATAGTATATTAATAAGAATATCACTTGCTGACTAAACATCATAGTAGATTAATAAGAATGTTACTTGATGGCTAAACATCATAGTAGATTAATAAGAATGTCACTTGATGACTAAACATCATAGTAGATTAATAAGAATATCACTTGGTGGCTAAACTATGGGTCACCTGCACCGGGCCATGATGTGAATAATGATAATGATAATAATAACAATAAAAGGTGACTTGGTGGTCTAGGGGTAAGGTGTCAGACTTCTGTGCTGAGGGTCCGGGGTTCAATCCTCGGTCCCAGCACAGATTTATCTGATTGCCAAACCCTTCCTTCACCTCTGACAAGATGTGTATTAATCACAACTTGTCAATGTGAGGAATGCCAGGCCTCCACCGTGGTTCGGATTCCACGTTAAACTGTAGGTCCTCCATTTCATCTCACAATCACCCTAACATTACACATTAGCGTAAGTGCGTGTAAACCGAACGGGTAGTAAGACGCGGTGCTAATAACAATAATAATAACAATAACATTAAACATAGGATTTACAATTTTACACCGTATTCTAAATTCCAAAAATTATTTCAAACGAGGTTTAAAAAGATCTTTTTGCTGTGAAAGTAATAAAAATCTGATAAATTTGCAATGTGAAGTGTTTTATTCGTGTTTGTATTGCTGATAAAATTATGGCGAATCGAATCGCTACACGATTAATAATGTTTATAATAATAAAAATTACTTCTGAGTTTTTATTATTTTCTTAATTGCAGCTCTGTACCTATCCTAGGAAATAGGCCCTAAGCCATCAGTTTATCAGGCCCCAAAATGTTTGTCACTGGGCCTACCATGAATCAGCTGTTCCCACGAAGACTTTGTTTCACGGGGCACATGTTTTAGCTTTTGGACCTTAATTAATAATTCAGCTCTATTCGCAACCATCACTCAAATTTCACCATTTAAAAAAAAGTAAACTATGAAACAATGTCAAGCACAATTACCTCCTGAAGAATTATGGTGTAGAGGGCAAAATAAACACAAACTAAATAAATATTGGTTTCTTAATTCTTCTTCTTCTTAAGTCAACAACCCGAAGGTTGGTTTGATGTAATTTCTATCCATCCGTTGCTGGGCATGCACTCAGCCCTTTGGCTGGTTAGTGCTGCCTACTCCATCTGATAGACATCTCATGTACTTGGGGAATTCAGGAAGTGGGGTTGTTCCCCTTTGCCTTCCACACTAAATCTCTATGAGCGAGAGTAAAAGGGCCTACCAATTTTGCTGCAAAGGTATTTTCACATACTTTCTAGGGTTATTTTACATGCCACAATCGACATAGGACTGATAGCTTTACTTCCTCTCCGAAGGAGGTTGTGCTACCAATTTTTATCGCTCAAGAAAAATACGTCGACCCCGTCTGGGCCTGAACCCACGAACATCGAGTCTTGAGGCTAACACTTTACCACAAGACCATTGAGATCGACAGGTTATTATTCGATGGGAAATAACCCTACTTACGATGACTCTGTCTTAAGTGTAATATTTATTTTTTACACATAGATTAGATAAATATAATTTAATATTTTGTCAAAGATACAATCAATTTTGATCTTTTCAAAGAAAATAAATAATGGTACGGTGCACCGCACATACTTTCTTGCTGGTTCACTTAAAACTGAAGATATTTAGGAAAGGGTGGAGCACAGTGTAACAAAAAAGTTTAAGTTTAGCGTATCTTCTATGTTTATATAACAAATGAAATGGTTCTTTTTTTTAAAAAAAAACATATTGTTACTCATTGGTTAATAATATTGATGTTATTATTTTCATTAACTTATTATATTTCACAGATATTTGCCAGACTGCAGTCTGTCACACTGTACCTCATACCTAGGGCAAAGTGTAACACACTAAAGGGTACAGTGTAACACATAATTGAAAGTAAAAATAATGCAGTTAATGTTAAGTATGTACACTGATATTTATTCTAGAACAATACATTTGTTGTACTCAGTCAGAAATTTATTTTTAACTGTATTTCTTACATTTATATTCTTATTAATGGACATTTGGTTTATCCATATTAACGCCAAAATAAAGATATTATTTTAATCTTTTAGTTTGACCTGCAATTAGAGGTTGTAGTAACACCATAGTTATATCTTGTGTCTGCTACAGATGCTATATCTGGCTCAACTGGAAATATGAACTTCTGGGATCCTTGACAGATTTTCTAAGATAGTTGATCCTCAAAATCACCATCCTCATCTTTCTGTTTTATAATTTTTCCAACCTAAGACACTAGTTTCCCCCCTAAAAACCTGACTAATACACAATCACCAACATTTGACTCTTGAGTTTCTGCAATAGATTCATCATATTCTTCAAGACAGTTCATATCCTCGGAGGATGTTAAGACTGGAGAATTAGCCTCATCGTCTGTTGTGTCCAATTCTTCTCTAAGCAATTTTTTTGATGCTTTCTTTTCTACCTTTATTTTTTCTTAGCATCTCTTTGCTGTGCACGTTGTACCAAGCTTTCCTTTACAGGTGTATTTGTTGAAACGCAACTTTTTCCCCTTCTCCTTTTGTTGCAAAGTTTTCTACTTTCTGCATTTGGATATCCACGAAACATTTCAGGGTTGATGACCTGTGCAGGAATCTGATAATTCTGTTTATTTTCCGTATCCCTATTCAATACCAAAGTTTCACTTTTAATTATATTACCTTCTCCTGACGTACAAGGCAATGAGCTTGATTTTCTGGGTGGTCTGTCACAGCACTGCTAAGATAATCATCACCATTAAACACATCTAAGTCATAGGGAAATATACCTGTTTGATGTGTGATGGTGTCATGGATTTTCTGAAAGCTTTCCCAACACATTCTGCAATGTTGTAAATATTGAGTGGAATAGGAGGATGGTGCAACAGCCATGTTTCAATGGCACGGTCATAGTGAGACTGAAATGAATGGAACACACTTTCATCTAGAGGCTGCATTTTATTGCTGCAATGAGGTGAGATCGTCAGTAGAGTCACTCTATTTTCCTTGGCAATTTCTAAGGCTGCTAGAGCAAGATGGCTTTCATGGGTGTCAAGAATTAGAAGTGATGTGTTTTCTTTTGAAGAATGAGAATGCTTTACAAAATGTTGTATTACCTCCGGGAAAAGATTGCTGTCCATCCATCCAGATGGCGTAGCAAGTTCTAGGGTTTCTGGGGGTGCACTGTTAATCATGTGTTCCTTAAAGTGAACCCTTGGAAATACAGGAGGAAGTGCAACACCAGACGAGCTGACAATGCAGCAAGTAATGACGAGTGTGTCCTTCTCACCACTGGTAGCCTTATTCAATTGTTTGACACCTGTCGGAGCAAGGATCTGTTTTGGTGTTTGTACCGTTGAGGTGCCTGTTTCATCTAAGTTATATATCCTGGTTCCATCACTTAAGTTAGTGGTGCGAGATAAGACATATTTCAAGTTATCACAAAAAAAATTCAACATTGTGTTTATTGAAGGAAGTTGCCCTTGACAAACTAGAGGGCTCAGGTCGTTGAAGACAGAGACAGGATGTCGATCTCTGAAACTGTAAAACCAGTCTATACCTACCATTTTCTTCTACAACCAGCACAGAGGAATTTCAAGGCCATTGTGTTGAGCCATTTCAAATGCTAAACGCCGAGTTTCCACAGTATCCAACCCATAACACATTTTTGCACACTGAACTAAATATGACACCAAGGCATCTTCTTGTTCATTCGAAAAAATACTACCTGAATTATTATACTTTGGACATATGCGTATCTTAGATTCTTCATTAGCTTTTGCTTTTTTTTTTACATATCTGGAATCTTTAAAAAATAGTGTAAAAATAAGAAGCCTAAATAAGTTATGATACATTTAATTTATAATGTGTTTGAAATTGTTATTTAATGTTAACTGAACAATGTTCCGTAGTTCACATTCTTTGCTGCTGCTGACGTAAGCTCATTCCCTTGGATATAAGATCAACTGCTGCCCTCATATTATTTTCGGAAAATAACCCCATTTTTCTTTTCCTTTTCCTATGACGAGCCACTACTGCACCGGTTTTCTATAAAACACAAATCAAACACACTTTTTTAAGCATATTAGTTATTATAATATGCAATGATCTAATTTAAGTTGAAATAAATATTGTATCAAAATTAAATTGAATATGGGTATATTTCCACCCGACCTTTATGTTATATATTTTCACTCTAGGGATTTCACAATATTTTAATCTTATTTTTGTTGATTCAATTCGTATAATTTAATTTTCATTACAACTCTGTTCGAATCTTAAAGTTAAAAATATTTCATGGGGCACACTTGGGGCAAAGTATAACATTGTTACACTCTGCCCCATGCCCATTTGTTAAACTGTGCCCCGTATAGTCCGGGGGGATGTAAATCAATTGTGCATCTTGGTATAAACACACTATTTTTCTGTCACATTTACTACATACCCATACATTTATTTTAAGAACGGGAGCCACCTCGGCTCTCACCCGGTTCACCACTGGTGGTCATTTTTAAATTTAGCCCCTATACTTGAAATATGACATATTAAATATGAATAAACAATTGTATGCTACACCTTATTTCCCACTAAATCGACCCCGAGGAACTTGAATACAGTATCAGAATTTGTGTACAATACCATATTACGTCATAAGAGATTTATTTAAACTTTTTTTGTGTGTTTTGTAATTTTTTATTGCAGGATTATCATGTATTATACTTTAATTTGCAGCCTATCATAATTTTATTTCAAGTACTCGTGTTTTATTTATTTTTATTTTTTAGGTATATTTATGTAAATAATAGAACCATAACAACGCAGCAACATGAGAATACCATTGAATATAGTGACAACCCCAGATGAGGGAGACAAATTGGGTTATGTTGTTTGTGCCATGCTATTCCAACATCCTACCATAGATAAACTTGGTAGGAACCAGGAAGTGTTGCAAATGATTAATACAGGGAAGAAAGTTAATGCATTGCCCACTACCTACACAAGTGTTCCTCCTATTGTTGGCTTGAAAGAATTAAACTTGGTACCCGACCAACCTTCATTAATTTTACCTGTCGAACATGCGATGTCTGACTCAGTTTTGAAAGAAACAGAATGGTGTGCTCATATTAACAGGATTATCACTAACACTTCAGCAAATCCAAAGGAGCTCTATATGTCTTGGACTGCATATCACTCTTCTAAGATATCTTTGACAGAGAACATTGTGGCTAGTATAAGGTTTAAAATAGCATTGCTCCCACTCTTCCCCGATGATTCAAAATCCACGCCCATGATGAGGCATGGCATTGATGTTGTGAGGAAAGCAATTGCTATTGTCAAGCCAGGACCGGTTACTGCCATAGCCTATGATCAACCACTCTTTAAGTTAATGAAAGGTATTCAGTGGACTTGGCCAAATTAGTATGGTGAGGATGAAGTTGTAGTTATGTTAGGTGGCCTTCACATAAAGGTGGCATTGCTCAAGTCCCTCAGAGATCTTCTTGAAGGAAGGGGATGGACATCCGCACTTGTTCCGGGGAATGTTGTCAGTAACGGAACATCTGATTCCTTTCTGAAGTCTGTCCACATCAAAAAGACACCCCGTGCTCACCAGGTCACTGCATGCTCATTGTATATTCATCTTCAACGTTCTTATGAAGAACACTTCAGGGACAATCCTGAGACATTTTATGAATGGCGTAAATTGTGCATTCATACTTAGCCTCAGTTCCAATTCTGGAATATGATCCTTATAATGCAGCATCAGATATTTACGTGGGGCAGAGCTGTGTACCTTGGAGATTTCCACCTCTATGTGCCCTCATTGTGCAATCTAATTGGCTTTTCCATGCAATGGACCACATAAATTATGCCAAAGCCGTTGGGGTTCACTTACGAGACATGATTATCCTTTAAAACATACATCCCTAAATATATCCTGAATTCTGCAAAGGGAATTTCACAGTGAATACATCTGTACGGCCATTTACTAGGATGCCCCTGGATGAATGTCATGAACACAATAACGCCATAGTTGAAGGCGATGGAGGGGCCATTGGTTTGACTGAAAATCCTTCAGGTTTGCTGAGTTGAATGGTATCTGGACCTGTAATAGCTCAACTTGTATGTGAATTCAAAGCTTATGTCAATATCAAACAGGACGATGAAGCTAGTCACCATGAAGACACATCTAACAAACAAAATCGTTTCCTTACTGATGTACTGATGGTAGAGGTTATGGAGTCAATGGTAAATCCTTTTGCCGATACAGGTGAGGAGTTGTTGGTTTTGGACACAAGAATAATTTTGAATACTGATGCCGTAGCTGTCATGAAGAGCATAAAATGACTGGGCAAAGAGCAAAGCTATCAATTCATGGAAAGCCAGCTTGTATCTCGATCAGTTTTACTTACAGACATCGTCAAGAAAAACCGGCTTCCAGCTATAAGCACTAGAACTGTTAAGCGTAAGTCAAATGATAAACAACAGTTAGAATATTCAAAACGTGACCATAGGCTATTTTCAAGAATGTATTTTTCTCTTCTCTCCCTTTATTAACCTACTCTTAATTTCAGGGTTAAACAGACACACAGACGGCCTTGCAAAAACAACTTTTTAGGATTCGGTGGGTCATGAAATGTCGACATCCATCAACATCTGAGGCTAGATTTGTTTACGGTCACAATACTTGACCTTTAGTGTTCGAAAAGTGTATATATATATTTATTTATAATACCCATATTTTATTTGAAACATCTTACTAAAATTATAAATGCGAAAGTTTGTGTGTTTGGATGTTTGTTGCTCAATCACGTCAAAACTACTGAACAGATTCGAATGAAACTTTGTAGGTAGGTAGGTAGGTAGGTAGAGTATGTCCTGGAATAACATATAGGACTATTCCCAACCTTTGATTTTACATTAATTCTACAATATTAATGTTTAAACTTTTCGTATACAAGAGATACATTGTGATTTTAATTTTACGAGTAAATATGAATGTGATTATATTATTATTATTATTATTATTATTATTATTATTATTATTATTATTATTATTATTATTATTATTATTATTATTAGAACCGCGTCTTACTACCCGTTCAGGTTATATTATATATGCGAAAGTTTGTGTGTTTGTATGTTTGTTACTCAATCACGCCAAAACTGCTGAACGAATTCGAATGAAACTTGGTACGTAGATAGAATATGTCCTGGAATAGCATATAGGACTATTCCCNGATATATTGTGATTTTAATTTTACGAGTAAATATGAATGTGATTATATTATTATTATTAGAACCGCGTCTTACTACCCGTTCAGGTTATATTATATATGCGAAAGTTTGTGTGTTTGTATGTTTGTTACTCAATCACGCCAAAACTGCTGAACGAATTCGAATGAAACTTGGTACGTAGATAGAATATGTCCTGGAATAGCATATAGGACTATTCCCAACCTTTAATTTTACATTAATTTTACAATACTAATGTTTAAACTTTTCGTCGGGTGAAGCCACGACGGGTAACAGCTAGTATTTTTATAAAACCAATAATTTTCAGGCTGTACGTAAATATATATATATATATATATGTGTATATATATATATATATACACATATATATATATATTTACGTATAGCCTGAAATATATATATATATATTTACGTATAGCCTGAAATATATATATATTTATTTACGTATAGCCTGAAAATTATTGGTTTTATAAAAATATGTTTCAAATAAAATATGGGTATTATAAATAGATAATTTCAGGCTATACATAAATATGTATATATATTTACGTATAGCCTGTTATGTTTCAAATAAAATATGGGTATTATAAATAGACCTACATATTTGCAATGATAAGTAATTTCATATATCAAATAGGGATAAGAAATGAGAATTTACGTATCAAACCGGAACCCTTAAAGTAATTTTGCCGGAAAAATTAGAGTAGCCATTTTGTTTATAATATTGATCAATGCTTATAAATGAAATTTAATCAAAATCGTTAGAGACTTATCAGTAAAGATCGTATCTTGCTTAGATAAAAAAAAATCAGTCTGTTTGGATTAAATGTCATGTCACAGGAGCTAAAAATATACTAAAAAGTGTCTGAAGTAACCCCATTCTACCGGTAATTTTCATTTTAGGGTTAGATATCCAATTCCAAAAACCCTAGGGGAAACCCTATGAAAACCCTAGATACCCAGTTTTAGCCCGATCGGTAAAATAGTTTAGGCTCTAGTCCGAAGTACTGATAGACAGACACACAGACGGAAATTAAAAAATCACTTTTTTCGGATTCGGGGGACGAAACGTCGAAATTCATCAAAATCTCGGGTTCGATTTATTTGACAACCACAATACTTTCTCTACATGTAAGATAGCGAGAAAGTAAAAAAAAAAGCAACCCATTACACTTTAAGCAAACCGTAAATGAAGCACTGTTATAGGACAATATTGAGAAAAATGTAACATCTCGTTCTACTTAAGAGCATAACAATGAGCTCCCCATTTGATGACATCCGTTTAAAAAATAGACTGGTTTATAGCTCGGAAACTATTGGTTTTATAAAATTATATTTCAAATGAACATTAAAAAAAATCGTTCTACACCTTTCCCATGCCGGGCAATTTCCTATATCAAAGAGTTTCTGAGATATGATCAAAATTGGAGATATTCATTATGTAAAGTACCCTCTAAGTAATTATCCCGGGAAAATGAGATGCGGCATTTTGTTTGTAATGTTTAACAGTGCCTAGATAATAATTTTGATCAAAATGGTTAGAGCCGATTTCGATTAAACAGTGGTTTTCTTTTTCTTTTCACCCTAAGTAAATTACCCTTAATTTTAGGGTTTGATATATTATTCCGAGAATTCCTCTTGGTAGTCTATTGATGGACCTAGATAGGTTAGTTTTAGCCCAACCAGTCAAATAGTTTTGAGTCTAGGCCGATATACAGACTGACGGCATCGCGAAAACTACTTTTTCAGACTCAGGGGGTTATGAAACGTCGACGTCCATCAAAACCCTCAAATTAAATTTTTTGTTACGATCACAATATTTTATCATTACGAAAGGTTGCGATAAATTAAACAAAATAGAACAATCAATTTAAACTTAGGTCTTGAAAATATAATTAAGTGAGCCGCCGTGAATAGTATGCCAGTTCTCAAGAGATAGCAGCAGATTCCCATAAATACAGGCTCAGTATTTTATTTTAATAATATTTACATTAATTAAATAGGTACTTAGGTGGAATAATAACACGGGAATAGACATTAAGATCCATGTGCAGGTGAAAAATTTCAAATAATTTAATGTTACTACATTATGATTGTAATTTAATTGTGATTTTAATGAATACCTTTATTTTCGAAGTTTTATATTGAACACAATAATTGAATCACACATTTAATATATATGCTAGGATTTGAATATTATTACGCGGTAAATATTATTTGAGCCTGGTTAATGAACATCGGTGTTTTTGCGCTCTGTTATTTCTAGTTTTAGTCTATTAGTTACTTTTTAATTTTTAGTGTTGGCATAAAGCAGTCAGTTTATTGTTTCTGTTGAGTTCTTTTGGCTAGTGTAATGCGTGTTGAATAATAATAGCAAACCAAAGCGTGTTTTTTTAAAAAAGATTATTGAAAAACGTAATATTAAAAATGGTAAGAAATTAAATTAAGTTTTAACTTTTAATTATGTTGTCAAATTTATCCCTAACTTTTATATTAAAATGGTGAAGAATCATGTGAATCCCTATATTTAGAGCCTGCTAAAATTAATGTCTACAATATGTAAGTCTTTGATTGTCTAAAAGTGGAACTTTCTAATTCATGAATGTCACAATTTAGTTTTACAGAAGTATAATATATTGACGAGGAAAGTATTTTAAAAGAATCGAGTTATAATGGCGTTTTCCCAACAAAAACAAATATATTATCCCCAAAACAAAGGAAGACGTTTACTTAATTATATACATTATGTACACAAACTCACCAATTTAGTAGGATTTCTGAGCTTTATTTTCAAACTACAGTGTGTTGATACATGTAGTAAGTTTAGATACAAAGAGTTACAGAACCACATGCAGATGGTCGTCCGTGATGCAATAGCACAACTTTGATTTTATTATCTTCCTTTTTGAGAACGGTTGCTTGCAAATGTAGGTACTGCCAAGTGCACACAAATACTTTAATATTTTAATAAATCTTGGAATTTCTCACCACTAAGACACTTATAAAAATCCACAAGGTTTACTAATGTATAGTTGTCATTTAATGCTGAACAACGCTGCAATTCAATCAATTCCAGTTGTAATTGAAATGGTGCATCACTCGAATCTACTACAAATGGATTTTTGAACAAATAAATTTCCTTTACATGCAAAGAGAAGTGTCTACATCTGTCGCAAAATTCATGTTCCAAAAATCGATCTATAAATATGTTGCTGCTTGTATTAGCTGTCTGGAGCCGAGTCAAACACTTTAAATCAGGAAATTGCCCATTCGGTAACTGTTGTTAAAATAGTTTTAAATTGTTGAGTTAAATCTGTGAGAATAGCTAAGTTCCACAGTCAATCCTCATAAGATATTTCCAACACTGCCCCTGTTTTTTTGTTAATACATATATTTCTGCATGCAGATGAAATAAAGATTAGCAACTACCGTAGCTAAGCCAACCTACTTCATTGCACTGTAAATAACATAACTAGCCTATATTCAGATTCACTTTAGTTAAAAGATGATTGGTACTGTCTTTGTTGCATTCCATGTGAGCAAATATAATTTAAAGTAGAAATCACAATGCTCATCAAGTGTTGTGGATATAACACTTTTCTGTATTGTTTTTGTTAATTGCACTGTAATTCGAGAGATTTATTAACATTTCGGTTCATTTCATTTTTGATAATTCTTCAACTTTTTTTATTTTTGGCACTGCGTCTTACTACTCTTTTGGCGGGTTATACATTTAACTCTTCCGATTAAACCCGTTTTAACTCGAATCAAATCTGTGCACTGTCTGGTACTATACAGTTAATATTTTCCCACACTAAATCGAGCTCTTTCAATGTCTCGCTAACATGAACAAACAAATTCTCTCCTGTTATCATTCCATGAATGTTTTTTAAAGTTGCCAGTTTTTTATTGTAATTTCACAAGTTATTTTAACACTGGGTATAAAGATCAATAGCTGTGCTGTATCACTTGAGAATACTTTCATCCAAAGCAAGGGAATAGATTTAAAATGTTTTGCATTTTTGATGTAGGTTCGAGCATAAATTATTATCCAATTCTTCAGTTCTTCTAGTCATTGTGTTCCGTGATGAACTTAACGCATCAGAGGTTTCTTTTCAGGACATACTTCTTCTATAATAGATTTAATGCAATTTTTAACAAATTCTCCAACAGGAAATGGTTTCCCCTTTATGGTTAGAAATTGAGCAATTGTATAACCTGCAGGAACAGCAGCTAAATTATCTCAATGTGTTTTGTGGACATATGTTTTTTGAGAAGCAAAACCTTTTATTAAATTTTAAGTCTTTTCTTTCCATACGTCTTCTTCATTGTCAAAAACATCCTTATGCTTTGAGACACGGTGCCATCTTACGTTATATTCTTTAAAAACTCCATTTTTTTTTTTTTTTTGCAAATCATAACTTTATCACGTTATACTCTTAACAATACAAAAATAATCCTCGGCCCACTTTTCATTAAAGAGCTATCTACTTTTCTATGTTTTGAAAGAGAAATGATAACTTATAAACAGGTATTTGAAAAAGTACATACACACCACGTGCTGATATTTTCTTCATACTCACAATTGCCAATGATGGTAACAAGATATATATAGCAGTATATGAAATTTAACCATTGCATTTACAGTGAAATGAAAAGTGAAGTAAGGTTTACATTAACGAGTTTGGACTAGATCGACTGGTAATAAAGATTTGGACTTGATAGTTAATTTTATCCTTATGGAGAGTCTTAAGGTGAGATGGAAGGGGGCACGAGAAAAAGCCAGTGTTTTTGCAGTTTTTATGGCAAAACATTTTTTTGACCAAAGTAAATAAAATAATGCTCCAGTACAAACATAGAATTTAATTTTCTCCACATGATGACTTCAAAATTTCTTGAATATCTGTCAAGGGTGTTTTGGAATTTAATGACAACTTTTTCTCTTAATTTAAAAAGTTTGTTAGATAATGCCAGTATTCGCATGACGAATATTCAGGAACTGTTGATATAAATCTTAGTATCATTTGATTCTCTCTCGTCTTAAGTATGTAACAATAGGAATTAAAAATAGACATAAATTGTAATAAAAAATAAACTCTTAAAATTAAAAAAAATTATATTCCCATATTTAATAGTGGATAGGACCCCCTCTAGCCTTGTAGCATGCTTTGATCCTGTCAAGCATGAAGTGGATCAGCTTGATACATTCTTCACGCGTCACCTTTTGCCATAGGCTTTGGACTGCCAGTCTAAGTTCTGCTTCGTTTTGGGGATTCTGAAGTGATGCAACCACATATCATGAATGCATCATCACCTTGTTGGACTGCAGGAGCGACACAGGCCGGCAGACATTTTTCCGTTCTTGTCCTGCGAACCCTAACCAATTACGTCGAGGAAATAGTTCAAAGCGGCACTCATCTGAAAAAAATTACTCTCTTCTAAGCTTCTTTAAGCCACCCTAAATGTTCCTTGCAAAACTGAAGTCATTGTTTTTTGTGCTTCTCATTTAACAAAGGTTTGCGGATAGCAAAATAGGAACCTAGGCCTGCTTCATCTAAATGGTTGCACACAGTTCGCTCAGTTATGTTAATATTATCACAGGAAGATTTCAGTTCGGTTGGTGATGGTTCCAAACTCATTATATTGCTTGATTGTTGCACACATGTCTTAGACACTCCAGCAATATTAACAATTTGTCTTTGTGACTTTCCAGCCTTCATTAAACCAATGATTTGCCACTTAATTTGGTCTGACACTGATTTTTCCCCCATCTTGACTTCAAACCCAAAATGCATACAATAACCTCAAAATGATCACATTAAAATCAACTGATTGGAGGGAACTGATGAAACAGGTGTGCCAACCCACTTCCATAGAGATAAGAAATAACATAATGCCAGGACAAGTAAAAAGAAGTAATTTTAAATGTAGCTAACAAAAATCTTAAAAAGTCATCATTTTTTCTCTTGATTAAAAAAAATTAGGCCACTTAAAAGTTAAAGTACTAATCTGGTAACAAAAATTAAGGTTTTTATTTTTTAAACTTTGTGTCAAAACTTTTTGGAGACCAAAAGCCATAGCTCTATGTCCACCCATTTTTAAACTATTTTTTTTCTTTTTTAAAAAAAATTTGCATTTTTTGGTTGTTTTTGGCTGTGCGCCTTAATATTTAAAAAAATCTTAACTTCTGAACGTTTGAGCTACAGTAATCTTACTATCACCAAAATCTTTCATTTTTAATGTATATTATCATAAAATCAAGAGAGAATTAGTAAATAAAAAAGTTTAAGACCAGTAAACAAATTAGTTAGTATTTTTAGTATTGTAAGAGCTTACACTTTTTTCCGACACTGTATATAAGGTACTGTTCCCACATATTTTAATCTGTTAGTTAACCCTGAGATAAGCTCTCCTACTTAGTACTAACTTGCTGAAAGATGACAGAGATCAAAGGTCATTCATAAAAATGGGTATACATTTGTTAAACTAAAACCCTATGAATTTAAAAACTCTTGAGTAGCCTATATTTAAGGGCTTGGGTTGGTGTTTTGAGGGAGTTAATATAATTCTGTGATTAATTATCCTGTTTTTAATAATCAGTTACTCACAGTTTTCTGGGCTACTACACTACTATATCTAGCATCAGCGCAGACCAACTCGTTGATTGGTTGATCATATCACTAACATGTTGTTGCAGAAACCTTTAATGCTCCACGGACATGAGAGGGCTATCACACAGATCAAGTACAACCGCGAGGGGGACCTCCTCTTCTCATCAGGCAAGGACCAATGCCCCAATGTCTGGTACTCACTCAACGGGGAACGTCTGGGCACATTTGACGGTCACCAGGGGGCAGTTTGGTCCATTGACGTGAACTGGGAAACAACGAGGTTCATGTCTGGGGCGGCTGATCAGTATCTGCGTATCTGGGATTGTGCCACAGGTAGGTCACCTAACCTTGAATATCCTGATGTGGTCGAGCTTGCCCCGAGGCACTAGTTTGGAGAACTAGGTGTCACCATTGGGGGTATTGCGGTCAGATCACTGTCTTTCTCAGCCACCATTGACCCATGTGTTGTTTTCACAGGTAAAGAGATTGGTAACATCAAGGCCAACTCGTCTGTGAGAACCTGCAATTTCAGCTATAGTGGCAATATGGCGGTGTACTCCACCGACAAGCAGTTGGGTCATCAGTGCGAGATGATGATCATTGATGTGAGGAATGTTGACGAATCGCTGGGTGGGTTATCAACAAGATCTATCTTTTTGAGTTGTTCTTTGTCTCAGTCACTTCAGTCTTTGTCAAGTCTCAAAAGATTTCTCAATCGGCTGTATTGAGGGTGGTTCTTCCTAAATGGTTTTTTGCTCTCTCTACACAAACACAGTTACACTTTCTCTAAATTCAACTGTGCCTATTTCTAAAACATGAGCCTTATAGTACACCAGCGTATAACTCGAGTGAGTAGTAAGATGCGGTGCTTAAAACATTGCTATTTTGGTGATTCTATAATTATGACAAAATAAATAGTTGTCATTATTTAAATTTAATACTGAACTAACTATTACTAAACTACGATGTCAAACACACTTGTGCTCTATCTCCAAGATTAATACAATGTTTCTTGTCTCTTTTGTGTTAAGGTTCCTCAGAGCCGATCTTGCGAATCCCATTCAATGAGTCCAAGGTAACATCCCTGCTCTGGGGAGCTTTGGACGAGATCATTATCACCGGACATGAAAATGGAGACATCTCCCAGTGGGACCTCAGGGTGAGTGAACTATCCCAGTCTTCCAGTGGGACCTCATGGTGAGTGAACTATCCTAGTCATTGAGTGGTACCTCAGGGTGAGTGAACTATCCTAGCTCTCCAGTGGTACCTCAGGGTGAGTGAACTATCCTAGCCCTCCAGTGGTACCTCAAGGTGAGTGAACTATCCTAGTCTTCCAGTGAGACCTCAGGGTGAGTGAACTATCCTAGTCTTCCAGTGAGACCTCAGGGTGAGTGAACTATCCTAGCCTTCCAGTGGTACCTCAGGGTGAGTGAACTATCCTAGCCTTCCAATGAGACCTCAGGGTGAGTGAACTATCCTAGTCTTCCAGTGGGACCTCATGGTGAGTGAACTATCCTAGTCTTCCAATGTTACTTCATGGTGAGTGAACTATCCTAGTCTTCCAGTGGTACCTCAGGGTGAGTGAACTATCCTAGTCTTCCAGTGGGACCCCAAGGGGAGTGAACTTTCCTTGTCTTCTAGTGGTATCTCAAGGTGGGTGAACTATTTTAGTCTTCCAGGGGTACCTCAAAGTGAGTGGACTATCATAGTCTTCAAGTGGTACCTCAAATTGAGTGAACTATTCTAGACTTCCAATGGTACCTCAGGGTGAGTGAACTATCCTAGACTTTGAGTGAGACCTCAAGACTCGACTCTCTCATAAATGGCTAACCTATATTGATTAGTAATAACAAATTTACTGCAGTATAATGCTCCAATACAGATTACTTCATGGGAAGCTTCTTTGAAACTGTGAACATATATCTAAATAAATTTGTTGGTTCAAATTACAAATTTTTACCGATTACAACTTTTGACTCCACCCATCCATGCTTACGACTCAGACTCCACATGATGTTTACAGAAGGGTGAGAAGCTGCTAATTACCTCTCATGTAACAGTTGCCACTGTTGTGTTGACAGAATGGTAAGAAGCTCATGGCTATCAGCGACCACGCTGGTTCTATCAACGACATGCAGATGAACAAGGATGGAACAATGTTCATCACAGCCTCCAAGGACAAGACTGCCAAACTGTTTGACTCCGACTCACTCATGTTCCTCAAGTGTTACAAGACAGAACGTCCAGTCAACAGTGCTGCAGTGTCACCCATCTTCGACCATGTAAGTATATATATATCATGTTGGACATAATGTAATATCTCAAAGATGTAACACATTTTCGCCTGCTTTTCTCACTTGCTAACTGGACAGGGGGACGTGTTTGTTTAGTTGATGGTTACCTGCTTTGGTGGCCACATGGTCTACAGTGTCACTCCCTCAATAGACTGAACGCCCACAGGTTACCCCACTAGAGTAATTATCATATACACACATAACCTTACCAGGTAGTAAGACGCGTTGATATAAAAAAAACAGTTATATACAAAGTTAAAAGCTACCCTCTATCTTTTCCCAGAAATATTAACCCTTCTATTTGCAACAATGTTGTGAGTTTTAGACTTGAAATATCATGTTTAATTCACTTTCATACTGATAGTGGAAATTGATCTTTGGTGAGTAAATAAATCCAATTTTATAATTTATATACAAACCTCACTTTCTAGATTTTCCTAAATAATATTCTATTTAAAATTGTCATAGTTTCATATTATGTATACCGGCAACATTTATAAAAATAAGGATCAGACTGTATTGTTTTTGGTTCATCCAAAGGCCCACGGACCCCACAAAATTATGGCTAGGTTAAGTTTGAAATGACTGCCTTATTGTGGCTTCACATGTTCGCAAAATAGAAACGTGGTCACATAATGAGCTCTAAACCAATTACAAGCGTTCTGCCTCATCTGCGTTCTGATAAAGTTCAACTTGTCTCTACTTAGTCCGCTCTGCCTGATATCTTAAGCACTGGAGAGCCAATCAAATACAACAACCATCCATTTCAAATCAGTGTGCATATGCATTTGAAAGCGCATAAGCTGTAGAGCTAGAAGCAAGCAAACTACCTCGTTGGCTGTTGTGGGGAGATTGGAAATAATCTGTAGATGGAAAGTGTGTGTCTCAATGTATTGGATTGCGTCACTACACAGCATTAAAATTTGAAAGAAGCCATCGAAAGAATGATCTAAAATATATGTTGATCCGATAGAAAATAAAGTTTGTTGATAATCAGTTATTTTAAGTTTGAATTAGAATGCATCATGGGTCAATATACAACTTGTTAATTGCCATGCCACTCAAGCAGATCCTGCTCTATATTCTTGGCAGACGTGTGAATCAAGCCTTAGACCATTCTGCTGCCAAAGCTAATATAACTAAGCCAGATGCATTGTTTGCTCACCAGGTGGTGCTAGGCGGTGGTCAGGAGGCCATGGATGTTACCACCACCTCGACGCGCACAGGCAAATTCGACTCTCGTTTCTTCCATCTGGTGTTTGAAGAGGAGTTTGGACGTGTCAAGGGACACTTTGGCCCCATCAACAGCGTAGCGTTCCACCCGGACGGCAGGAGTTACAGCAGCGGAGGAGAGGACGGCTATGTCCGCATCCACAACTTTGATCCCTCCTACTTTGAATTCAACTTTGACTTCCAGTAAGCGTTGAGCTCTTGCACAAAACGTGTCCACCATCTTTGTGAACTGCTTTTTTTTTAATTTTTATTTTAATACTTGTATGTTCACCTTTTTAAAATAAATCTTGAGTTGGTTATTATGGTTTCTGCTTTGAGGTTTATTAAGGACTATTAAACTATAATTTAAGACCTGAATTATTGGTATATGTAGAGGTTTAGATTAGAGATGAGTCGAATCTTAAATTTCTCGAATTTGAATCCTCAAATCCTTAAAAATATACAGATATATTATGATCCAAATATTTAAAATTGAATTTTGAATAGGTTGTTAAAAGCTCGTTATCGCTGAAAAGCACTATTTTGTTTGTTGATTCTGTTATTGTTATTATGTGTTCTGTCTTACGACAGGTCCATTCCTTTTGTCAGTGAACTTAGACCACCAATGCACCTTGTCCTCTGCTGCCTCCTCCTCCTACCTAAGGATGTGTTTGATTCAGTTTGCTTTGCACCTAAGAATCACATCCAAAATGGTTCTTTTCTCATCCACTCTTCTTAAGACATCTTCATTTGTCTTCCTGTCTGTCCACCTGATCTTCTCAAGTCTTCTCCACCACCACCACATTTCATATTTCTCAAAGCATTTCTTTTCCATCTTCCTGAGAGTCCAAGTTTCTGCTCCATACAGTACAATGCTCGAAATGAAGTGTTTTAATCACTTTCTTCCTTAGTTCCTGGTACGCCATAAAAAACAAAGAGAGCCTTTTTTGGGTAAATTAATTATATCCATACAATTTTGAACATTTTTTGTGATTTTGTTATGTTCTCTATTACACAAGCTTATATAACTACTGTAACCAATTGCTTAAAATTGTGATTTCAAGCCAATGCCTTCATAATTATATTAGAGTTATCTTTTTGAAATTTTTACAAATATCTAATCCCTCGAATACCATAGGATTCATGCATCCAATCTCCAGTTTAAATTACTTGCCTTGTGTTCTCCACGGCTGGTTAACTAGATAGGAAATATAGTTAGAAACACTCAAATTTAATTAGATGTGTTTTTATAAACTCTTACTATAAACATTAAAATGGCTATCAAAACATATTTAAAGTTCACTATAGGATTTTTGAACTAATAATACATGAGTGAAATAATTTATGTTCATGAAATTTACCGCTTGACCTTTTAAATGTAAATATGGTCTAGTTAGTTGATTTAAATGAGAATTAACAATGGCATTCCAATAGACAAAAAAAAGTCCCCTCAGACAAAGAAATTTATTTTACACTCCCAAAAAACATTAGAAAAAAAAATGTTTGAGCCTGCTATTATAACGGCCAAAGGTAAATACTCAGATATAAAGATGAAAAATACGATATCTGAGCCAATTAAAAGAGATTATTTAATTCTCTTAAGTTTGTTTGGTATATAAATATCTTAGCTGTAATTTTTATTTGTTGCACCCTACCACTGAATTAAAATGGTTATTGCTTTGTTACAATTTCAACCCGAAATAAATACTTTATTTACATACATTTTATACCAAAACTCTACTTTTTATCTAAAAAAATCTAATTATTTTAGTTATCATAAATCATGGTAGCTATATATAAAACTAAGCATTGAAAGGAGGATAGAAGGACAAAGCCTATACACTTACAAGAGAACTTTAGGCCTCAAAGTTCACAATTTAAACACAACAGAAACACATAGGTAATTATGAAGTTTTTGTGGTACATCATTCCCCTTCTTCAGCAGAAGAGAGTAAAACACAGACTAGATTATGTCAACATCGCAAGAGGTTGATCATGGTCACTTAGATACTGTTGTTGCCAGTCTCTTGATTCAAACAAATGCTTAGGCCTGGATTCGGCAGTTGCTTGTTCAAACTTGTGTCTTTACTCTTGGTAGATAGATAGAATGTTGTATTTATATTATATGTAATTATTAAATTATTTGTTATTATTGTTCATATATTATTGATTGGTGTAAATAGTTCTGCTTGGAATAAAATGAAGCTTAACCAAGGTTGAGACCAGAGGACTGCATGGATTTGGTTATACAGGGTGTATTATAATTGATGTCAAATATTTTAGGGGTGTTTTCCCACTGACCAATCATATAAATATGGGTCTAGAAACACTTAGTTTTAAAGTTATTTAAGGTTTTCCTCAAAGATTGGTTGGTCATGGGTGATTCATTGAATGGCCTGATCAATCGCCAGATTTAAACTCAATATTTTTTTTCTCTCTCTGAGGACATTTAAAGTCCATGGTTTACTCAACTCTTGTTCCTGATGTTGACATTTTAAAAGAGCGTATCATACATGGATTTGAGTAAATACGTAACACCTCAGCTATCTAGGCAGGAGGACACTTCTTTTTTACAATTTTTGTTACTAAATGTTCTGTCTTATGTTTTTGTTTGTTTCTGTTAACCGTTGTCCTTTCTAATTGTATTACTTATTTTGTTAGATTCTGTATTATTTGAACATTAAAAGTCCTACTAATCCGGAAACTAAGCATGCTTAGAGCCATGTTTATATGCACTTTCCTTAATGTTTGGTGGTTGGAAATACACCCCTAGAATATTGGACATCAATTAAAATACACCCTCTATATTGGTGGGCAGGTTCCCACCTACAAAGCTGGGACCCATTGCAACTAATGGGGAGGGCTCTTACTACTTTAGTACTATAGCATAAGTCAAAATCTGCATTATATGTATGGGCATGAAATGCTACTTGTTCGTCAAGGTCATTGTTGTTGATATAAAAAAAGTGCCCATTCATTTGTATCTGAGTTTTCTTGTGGTGGGGCCAATGTATTTACCAATGCAATAGCTGCATTGTAACTGGTATATAATATTTTCTGTGGAGCAGTCATAATGGCCTTTCATGGGATATTCCATTTGTGGAGTTTGATGTTGAACGAGGGGAATTTTGCAAGTACTAAATCTTGGTTTGTTGCAAGGGTATCTAAATGTAGTTATTTTAGATTTTGAAACCATACTAAATATTTTACATTTTTTTTTATACCACTTTCCAATTATTTGATTTTGGAACTCGGTTATTGAATTTTGAACAATATCAAATTATTCTATTTAATATTTATTATTTCATGTGATATATTTAATAGAAGAAACGCTATGGATGAGAGGGTAACATTATTTTATAAGGCACCCCATTTAAACTTTTGAGTGATAGGTCAAATTTATGCAGGAATTTATGGAAATTAGTTTTAATTTTAAACATTGGCTTGTTGGGAAAATAATTGGTTTACTAAACAACAATTAATTTAAATAAATTAAATTAACCCTAACAAATAAACATGAAAGAGCCATATTTAAACAAGCACTGGTGCATTCAGGATTCGTTAGTTGGGGGAGGGGGGGTAGTTTTACTGACCAACTAAGCGGGGTCCATTGGTTTTTCCCGCGGGAAAATTTGAAAATTTAATTACTGCAAAATGCAAATGCATCAAAAGAAATATAATAATATCAAAAATAATTTAAAATTTATAAAAATGCTCATAATTCTGTAATTGTTATGACTTAAGTTTTTATGAACACATTTTTAGTCATGTATACTGTTAGAATATACAAACATGCAAGTTTCAATAAATTGTATTTTGGAAATTTAATTTATAAAATTATTTTATGAGCTAAAATCTGAAAATTCAAATAAGCAACTTGCACTAACTCTTNGTGGAAATGGTCATGAACAAAGTGACAGGAAAACTTGGAGAGGAAAGAATGAATGCCATGATAATTGCTGATTTGATGGTATTGGAGGAGAAAGAGGAGGAATTATAGGAACAGTTACAGGAATGGAATGAGTAAGTGAAAGATTGTGGAATGGAATTTAGCATGGCAAGGAGTGAAGTGATGGTAATGACAAGGAAGAGGATAAGGTCTGGTAAAGCTGTACAGTAGGATGGAGACAAGTACAGAACATAAAATATCTTGGAAGCGTGATTGAGGAGAAAGGTGGAAGTAGAGAGGATTTGATGAGAAGAGGACAGCAGGGAGAGTTGTTCTATAGGTTTGTATGAAACCTGGTACAGGGAAGATAAGTGTCCTTGAAGTAAAGGAAGTGCTGTACACATTGTCACATGTACAACAGAAACGTGGACATTGAATGTAAGAGAAACAAGGAAAGTGGAGGATATAGGAATGAAGTTAGTGAGGAGCATGTTAGCTGTCACGAGTTATCCAGGAAAGATTGGGGGTACAGGAGTACATGAGATAGTAGAGGAAGCAAGACTGATTTGGTATGAACATGTAATGAGGATAGAAAAATAGATAATGCCAAACAAAATGATGGCAATGAAGTATGTAGGAAAAAGACCGCAATGGAGACCAAGAAATAAATGGGAGAAGCAGATATTTATTTATGTATTTATTTATTCATTCAGACTGCCTGTCCTGAGACTTAGAATGTAGCACGGGACCTTTGTTCTTAAATACAATTTTCCTTCTATTCTATACTCTACTCCAATTTTTCTATAATATTAATGTTGATTAAGCACTTAACCTAAATGTCCTAATTTTTCCTATCTGTCTATGAATTCCCTAATAGTTGGTCCAGCCCGGGTATATTACGCCCCCGGTACCCTGCTCCGCTGCTTCTGGATCAGCATGAGCCCCAGCGGGGGCGGGCATCCGCCACTTGAGGAGGCGCCTCACCAGAGTTTTCACTCCACCTACACTACCTGTAAACCACTGCCTGAAGGACTTAAAACGACTAACTACAACTAAAGACAATACAAACATATAAAGAAAAACTAATACAACTATCCTTATAGTTTTCGGTGGCTGCGGTGTGCTGTCCAGGCTCCTCTTCTACGCTGCTGTCGCCAGCTGACAGACCGGAAGCCCGACCGCTCAAGCCCAACAGTACACTTGTCTCCAAGTGGAGGGACCCTACGAGCAGAGGGGTGATCTCCTCCGCCGGAACTTCTACCTTCTTTCCTTGCTACCCACCTGGAACTAAGGCACCCTCTGGTTCATCAGCAGTTCTCACTGCTGATGAACCAGAGGGTGCCTTCCTCAGCTGGGCTCCGGATTACCAGGAGCTTCTTACACGGTCCACCCTGCCAGCCTACCTATCTCTTTATATTCCTTCCAAAGTTCCATTCCTACCAATTTAGTAATACATCGTCCGGTTCCATCAAGTCACTACTACTTGTTGAACTAAACTAAATGTCACGTCCAGTTTGTTGTTCGGTCTCCTGGTGTTTCCAGTCTTCAAGTTCTCTATGTATTTGTGCCTTTCCCTCCTTGATGCATCGTCCGATATCCTATCCAGGAGGCTCCACCTGTCCACATCACGCATTATGTGGTAAATCGTGCCAGCCTGTAGGGGACCTGCAGCTCAACCCTGTCCTCTATCGTAAGATAGCATTACAGCAAAATGTGCTCAGGTGTGGCCTCCTCTCCACATTCACATTTGTCGCTGTCGGTTATTCTTAGCCGATAGAGAGCGTCTCTATACGGCCCATGCCCGGTAATAAAGTGCACCAGCCCGGTAGAGGGCTGAAGATGTAACATTCTAAGGCTCTCCCTGACATCCGGAATGATTCGGTAGGTCCTCCTGCTCGTATCCCTCTGATCCCAATCAGTCTGCCATTCGTCCAAGAGGACCTTTCTCACCTGTCTCTTACTGATCACTCCTTCATTAGTCAGTTTAACAACCTTATTCAGATCCCTCTTTTTAAACCAGTATAACGTTGCTCTCCGCCTAACTTCCAAATCTAGAGGCCAGATACCAAAGGCGACGCATAGCGAGCCTGGTGTGACCGTCCTGAAGGCCCCCGAGGGCCTAAAGAGGACACTCCTCTGCAAGCTCTTTAACTTCCACTTCTGCACCACTAGCCGCAGCCTGTGTGCGCTGGCTCCATAACCCACGATGGAGACGAGCAATGCCTGGTGGTAAATTTGAATATATTTCATGGGCAAACAAAACTTGCCCGTCCCAATACTTAAAATCTTATTCATAAGCCTTAGAACTCTTCCGCATACATTCTCCACATGCATCATGAAGCCACGCTTCTCGTTCAACGTGATCCCTAGGTACCTGGTATGGTCACTCCGTCTTATAGTCTGTCTGTCTATTCTTATCGTCGGTGCTGGCTCCATAACCCAGGTTGGAGACGAGTAATGCCTGGTGGTAAATTTGAATACATTTCATGGGCAGACGAAACTTGCCCGTCTCAATACTTATAATCTTATTCATAAGCCTTAGAGCTCTTCCGCATACATTCTCACGTGCATCATGAAGCCACGCTTCTCGTACAACGTGAACCTTAGGTATCTGGTATGGTCACTCGCATCTTATAGTCTGTCTGTCTATTCTTATCGTCAGCTGAACAGCACATAGGTCGTCTTCGCGGGCGCCAAACTTAGTTTCAAACATCTGCACCAAGCTCCGCTCTTGGCTTCAAGTTTCATCCTTGAGTCGGCTTCCACCACTAAAGTAAATCGTCCGCAAAAGCTACCACCCCGACCGTCCCTGGGAGCGCCTCCACCTCCGATAACCTGAGTTCGAGTCCTATGTCCCAAAAGATTGGCCCGCAGACCGATCCCTGGGGATACCCCTTTGTTAACTTTTTGCTAATTGACATTCCTGGACATCTCAGGGTCGCAAACCTGTCCCTACAATAATCTCTAAAGATCTTGTTAGAAACTCCCCGGACATTGAACTTCCTTCAGCCTTTTAAATAACGCCGGCCACCATAGATTGTCAAAGGCTCCGAATATGTCCACGAATATCCTGATTAAATATTTCCCTATCGACCAGGTTCCTGACCTCGCAGATAGTGTACTCGCCGACTACTCCCAGTCAGTGGTTATGGCTCCACCCTGCCTCCTGAGCGTAGACATCATGACTGGGGGCCTTACCTTCCCGATAGCTATCCGGAATGGTATCCCCCAAGCATTGTTCCTCAGCTCCTCCTGAACGTAGTGCTCCCAGCTTTCCCTCTTTGCCAGAACCAGAGTGGACTCATTCCTCCTTCCTTCCCCTGTAGATATTTTTTCCTCCTTCCTTCTCCTGTAGATATTTAGGAGTACCTCTTGACTCGCTGGGTCAACGGCAGCCTGGTACCTCCTTCGGGCTGACCTCGCCACTCCCCGTAGTCTTCTGAGCCTGTCGCTCCAGTAACTATTAACTATATTCTGCCTTTCCTTTATAATCGGGATGGCAACTCTCATGGCTCTCTGTATAGCCTGTATGAACTCTTTCACCTTCTCATTTACATTTCCTCCTCTCTCTATCTCGATCGGCAACACTAACTCCCTCCTGAGTTTCTCCCAATTTGCCTTCCTGAGGTTGTACCTTACCTTCAGGGTTTTCGTGATGTTAACTTCTCTACCCCCACAATCTCAAAGGTGATCAGGTTATGATCACTTATCATCATCCCGTCCAGTACTTTCCAGTTCCTGAGTATCTCCACTGCCTCCTGGTTGCATATAGTGACGTCTATATTTGACACATCCCCAGCTTTAACCGCATATGTGGGTGGGTTACCTGGCACGTTCATGACCTCTAATTGTCCAGCCACTAGGACCTATTCAAGTTTCTCGCCTCTCTTATAGACTCTATAACCTCCTTGCCCTCCATCAGGTCTGCTAAGAATATAGTTAAACCACAGAGGTGACCTCGCATTCGCGTCCGCAACCACCACCAATGGTGTACCCGTATAGACGTCATCTATAGATTCCAACTGCTCTAAGTACGCCTTGATCTTTTCTCTATACTGGAAGTACATGTTGACTAGGATGAATGCGTCAACATCAGATCTTACCTCGACGCTAGTGACCTTATCATGGCAGAACTGATCCATCCTTGTGACTGTGATCTGCTGATTTACTATTATTATAAGACTCTTGGGCCACTCCCCTCCATATACCAGCCTTGCCGTCTGCGGCAGCTGTACGCTCACAAGGTTGCTACCTCATGTACAATATGGCTCCTGGAGACATATTATATCCAGGCTTAGCTCTTCGGCCACTCTCTTGACTTCGTCCATCACGATCGCACTCCGCATAGCATTCAACTGCCCAATTTTGATCATACAATTTCCTTCTCCCATTAGGGATTATGTGTAAAGACATAGCACTTGGGCCAAGCTTCCTTCGAATCGAATTCTATATGACTGTTTGCTTTCACAATATTTTGGTAAAGCTCCTCCGTAACCATTGTCTCTTTTCTTCTCTCAAACACTTTCTAGACCTTGTCAAGAAGTAGCTTTGCTTCCGTCGGGAGGTTCATCGCCTTCACTTGAATCCTGTCCAGAGCCTCAGGTGTTGGGAAAGCTATGGATTTACCTTTATCGTGACCGGTTCTCACGATGTGCCTTATCGCCAAGTGGAGAGTCTGCTGCTCCTCCAATCTTGACAATTGGAGGGTCTCCTCGAAGTTAATATAGATCTGGCTAGGGTCCACCAGTTCTGCCCGGTCACTTAGGTTATTTACCTCTACCATTGCTTACTCTTCCGTCGCAGCCACATCCAGCTTACCTGTTCTCCCTTCACCTTCATCTCCCTCTGCTTCGTTTCCCTCCTCCACCTTTGATGTTGATATCTCCTCTTCCTCTTTCCCCCGTCCTTCCACTTCCCTAACATGAACTATGACAGGTCCTTACACCCAAAACTTCCACCTCTGGAGGTTCCACAGTCTCTTTTTACTTTGTGCTTCTCTGTGGTGGAGGACACTTCCCCTTTATCTCTTTTCTTCAGCAACTATACTTCGCCTTCCTCTCCTTCAATCATCCTCATTTCTCCTCCTTTTGCTCCATGTTCCTTTACCTGGTTCACCTCCTTACCTCCCGCCCTAAACGCCTCGGCTCTCTTCTTATTTCTTCTAACTCTCGACGGAGACTTCCTCTTTCTATTCCCTAACTTACCAGTGCTTCCGGACGGCTGTCCGTCACTATCCGTTCTGTTTAGTCTGTCAAGTATCTTGGTCATTATCGCAGTCAAAGCCCTTGTATCCCTATTCATACTCTGTGTTCTGGATTTGATGGTCTAGCGGGAGCTGATAGGTGGGGCACTCCCTGCTGTTATGTTGTTTACACCTCTCCTTGCCCCTACTACTGCGAGAGATACATTTCTTAGCCTTCTCTGTACATTCTTTCATTTCGTGCCCGACTTGGCCGCAATTTCCACACACTGCCTCAAGCATTCTATTAATCTGCCTAATATATTGTGTGCATATTTTTTACACCTGTTCATTGTGTTTTTGGACTGAAATTTTGACCGTGAAATCTGTGACGCAATATTTACTTTACTAAATGTTTTAAACTTAAACTAATCTCCCAAATGAATTGCACATTCATCATGTTTTTTAATTATTTTACTTAAATGCCTAAAATACTTAGAGCCTACCGTTATTCACAACCCCCTCACAACCAAATAATAAACAATAGAAACAAAATAAACTTTGCTTTTTTCCACTCACAGTTAACCACAATTGTTTACCAAACCAAGCATTAAAAAAACTTAATTTTTTTCTTGCCAGCCACCTGTATACATGTAAAGTCATTAAGCTGATGTGTTCCTAAACGATTAATTTCAAGTTTTTCTTACAGTTTCAATGAGTAAAACGGATTTTTTAATCAAGAATCTACTTTATTAATTTTAATTAATCATTTTAACGCGTCATCTTACTATTTGGGTCTTAACACATACTAAACACGATCACACAGATGAAAAGACAAAATACAGGCCACCTTTATCATATAGCGGGCCTGCTCTGGCTGGCCCTATTCGCTAGTGTAAATCTTGCACCGGAATGGTAGGGGGATTGACCTTGAAACATTTCACAATGAGCGTGGCTTTGTATCATCGTTCCTCGGTACAAAGAAATAGACTACATAGCAAAATTATCTACTTACCCTGCCGCCCTATTTGACCAGCAACGCAACATGCCCAACACAACTGATCCCACACATCTACACGTCAACTCTCTGAACTGCAAACTTAGCAACGCGACTGCGTTCCCAAGACCCACCACCACGAGGCGCTAGCACCGGCGGAACCGTGGAGACGATTCCACAGAGATGGAGATACTTTTAGAATCGTTTGTGTTGCTTCTCCGAATGATCTCGGCCATTCCAGCGCGTGTGTTACCCCCACATGATTCTTAAATCCCCGCCCTCTGGGGATGCCATATAAAGTGTTGTTCGGCCAAGTGAAGGGCACTCTTGGGAATTGTTCGGTTTGGACTAGGTGTGTAGCGTCGAGCTACGAGACTTTGATATAATGTAAGCAAAATTCCATTTCAGCTCTAAAGTAATTATTAAACTTCTATTTATAATTAAAAATGTTTAAATTTTTCAAATTTATCTTAGGGTATATTATTCAAAATTTTAAATAACACTTTTTGTAAAGATACTTTGTTGGAAGATTTAAGAGAATATGGTACTATTTTGCTAAATACTCTAAAGTGGAAATATACTACTAAACTTTCATTTTGTTTGATAATATTAAAAGGGAATATTTTGCCAAAGACTCTAAAGTGGAAATATACTTCCTCCATAGGATGCAACATTTATAAATGGATATTGCTCCAGCTACAGGAAAGCTTACTACACATAAGCTTGGCCATTACAAGACGCAACAAGTTTCCTTATTTATTTTCTTTCCAGTTGCGTCAGGCTGCCAACCTCTGACAGTAGACATGACAACAGGTTTATTTTCCTTCTTCAATTCTTCTTCTCAGTATTATTTAATACCACAGATTGTATAATGGCTGGGCTAAAAAAAAGGCAAAATGAAAATTACTGAATTCCTCTGGCTAAAAATGTTTCAAGATAACCCTGTTTCACTCTACGTTAGGGCATCCCACAACATATTGAGACAGTGGCAAATCAATCAAGTGTTTCCACTTAATTTTTAGCTGCGTGACCCTCATCAACTATCAGCCTTTAACCAGGCGTTGATTCCAATCAGCAAGGAAAAGAAAGCTGATCTGATGGTTATGATTCAGTTCATGGATAAAGAAGAACATCATGATTTTTACAAGAGCTTGCCTTCTATATGAATGTGTGCCCTATTCCATCTGAATGTGAGTTTTATGGGCGTATTTTTTTTATTGATTAACAGTTATTTTCTGAGAAAAATAGAAGAACATCGTGATATTACTAGAACCTGCCATCTATATGAATGTGTGCCCTCTTCCATCTGTGTGTGTGTGTGTGAATTATATGGGAATATTTTTTTATTGATCAACAGTTTTATTTTGTGAGCAAATAATACTTCTCATTTAGAAATTATTTTGTGCAATTGTATGATTCTTATTAATAAGTACCACTTCCCACATCGAAAAAAATAATTTAATATTGCTGAGTGGAATAACATGGTATGTAGCTAGTTCAATCCGGCTCGGCTATTTTCATTACTACCTAGGAAACATTCGCTTCCTGATTAAGCGACAAAAGAGACATACCACGTTCTTCCAGCCATTAATTCAATAGTCTTAATCTTTGCCATACAACAGCTGATGGAAAGAAGGTATAAATATGAGAAAGACTTGGTAATGGTATTTATGGATATGAAGGCATATGATAGCGTGGATAGAAATAAGGTTTGGGAAACGATGGAGGATATAGAAGTGGAAAAAAGAGTAATAATGAGATTGAATAGCTTGTATGAGGATAACAGGAGTTGTGTTAAAACGGAGAGTGGAAGGATGGAGTGGTTACAAATTTTTAAAAAATGAGTGAAGCAGAGAAGTGCCATTTCATCATTACTATTTGTAATGGTAATAAAAATGGTAATGAACAAAGTGGCAGGAAAACTCTGGGAGAACAAAATGAAAGCTGATGATTTGATGGTTTGAGGGAGAAGGAAGAGGAAGTACAGAAACAACTACAAGAATGGAATGAGGAAATAGAAGAGTGTGAAATGAAATTTAGCATGGCAAAGTGTGAAGTGATGGTAATGACAAGGAAGAGGTTAAGGCCTAATAAATCTATAAGGTTGGATGGAGTAGAGATGAGAAAAGTACAGAACGTACAATATCTTGGAAGCGTGATTGAGGAGAAAGGTGGAAGTTGAGAGGATTTAATTAGAAGAATACAGTAGGGAGAGTTATTCTATAGGTGCATAAGAGACCTGCTATGAAGAAGAGAAGTCCCCTTGAAGTTTAAAGAAGTATTGTACAGGCCATGCTTTATACCAATATAACATGGTCATTGAATGTAAGAGAGACTAGGAAAGTGGAGGCCATGGGGATGAAGTTTGTGAGGAATATATTAGCTGTCACGAGGAAAAATAAGATTAGGAATGAAATTATCCGGGGAAGAGTTGGGGTACAAGGAGTACATGAGATCGTAGAGGAAGCAAGACTGAGATGATATGGGCATGTAATGAGGATGGAAAAAGAGAGGATGCCGAAGAAAATGTTGGAAATGAAGTATGTGTGTCCTTGCTTATTACTCTTTGATGGTGCAAAATGTCCTCCGGACTATGAGATTCCAGATGCAATTTTTGCTCCAATCACAGTAACGGAAATTACTATTGAAGATTTGCAGTCTCAACCAACATAGAAAAGGACATCAACGTATAGGAAAACTTATGTGCCTGAAGCACCAGACGTCAATGACCCTAGTCTAAGTTCGACTAACACTTCCGATTATTTCAATGCTCCACAAACATCACTGTCGAAAACGCCTGCAAGAGATCTGTCAGAATTCTTAGTGATGAGGAAAACAATGAAGTAATCAATTCCATTTTCGAGCAGGACTCCAGCGATGAAGCCGAAAACGGAGATTCACAAGTAAGTTCAGATGGTCATAGCTCTTTATAATTCTATGATCTACTTCCGACTTCAAAAAGTAATAAAACTGGTCAAGTCAACAGGAAATGGTTCATAAACATCAAGGGGATTGTTTTGTGAAAATAGCTATTTCCTACATATGAAGCAACTCCTGGTCCTGTAATATCATTACAATCGTCATATGGATATTCATCGTCCCGTTCCATCAAGACAGGCACAACAAATTTTATAAAAAAAAGTGTTCTTCATCTTCTACAGCTATTCCAGGACAGGCTAAATCATTATCTAAGGCGAAAAAGACTGGCAATCGAAAAACACCCGAGTCTTGGTATTGCAGTGTTTGTCAAGAAGACCATATGCTCGATATGCGGAGTTGCATACTGTGTGGGACATACATTCATGAAGAATGGGCTGGCATGACAAAAAAAATACAAAGGACCATTCACCTGCCTTGATTGTGAGGATTGAATGTTGTTCATTTGGGCAACATTTTGTAACTTTTTCATTTTCATTATTTAAGTTAATAATTTTTAGACAATTTTTTATTGCCAACCACTGAAATATTGGCTATATACTTTTTTTGTACATTTTCTTAAAATAATTAGAAGCTTTTTTTACTTAACGTGTGTGTTTAGATTATTTTTCCCGTACATTTGAAGGTGGGTCATATTAGGAGCATAATGATCTCACCATGGCTTATTTGTACTTTTTTTAAAGCTCTATAATTCATTTGGAGAAGCACTTACGTCATCGCTAATATTTGTATTTTAGTATCCAAATATCTGAATTAAGACAGTCATATATTGTTTTATTAATATTATTAATAAAAGGGAGTGAAAAAAATTCTCAAACCCTAGTTGGGCTGTATTCGGTAGGCCTACATGTATTATGTAAAGGCCTACAAGTCTTCATTAATATTAATACATTTGTGCATCATACAATATGTATACATGTTCATAGAATGATAATCAAGTTATAAATACAATTTAACGTAAGCACAACATAAACTTTACACATAGAAAACGTGTTCCTTTTCACATGTTTTTTTAAAATAATGTTATCTTCGCTTACTCTGAAAACTAAAAACCTTACCTTAATTTCTTACACCATGGTGGAGCTTATACACGGATCCTTATATTATACTGGATGGACATAAACATACGCATTGCCAAGGAGCAAAGCGTGACGCTCAATTTTATCGTCTGCTTCATTGTGGGGGGACAAATTTAACGGTTTCTTACAAGTTTCTTATGCGAAAACATGTTTCTGATGAAAAAAAGTGTTAGTGTTTGAAAATAGTGAATTATAATACCACACTTGCCTGAATAAACCATATTATGTTAAAAGTTAGATAACTATAATGAAACAAGTTAGCTAAAAACTGTATTACATTTCTAATGATGTTCATGTTTATTTGGTAAGGAGTAATAATAATAATTGATAGTAAGGTTATATCTTCTTGTTTATTATTTTTATTGCCTTTTCCTTATTTTATATACATTTTAGTTTTTATTCTATGGCGACGAGCTGTTTCGGTACTTTTTCATCATCTTCAAGTCTTATTTGTATTAAAGATAATTGATTTTAATTCATACTATTGGAAATTCTGTGAAATTTTACGGTTTTAAATTGAATAGTTTAGTGTATTATATTTGTTTGATATACTTGGTGTAAAAGTCTTACGTTCGAACGATAATTTAGGTTATAGGCTTGTATGAAGTACGGTATCTACTAAACCCTGATTTTAGTAAGAATCTCAATCTGTAAGGCTTTATTTTGTACCAGAATACTATCATATACTAGTATTTTGATAGGATGAACGGCCATTTAGAATGGACGTAGAAATTTCCCTGTGGAACTGGTTTTATCCTACCTAAAGATTACCACAGGGTAGGATTCTGGTACGAGATAAAGCCTTCCAAACGAGCTTCCTTAAAATATCATCGTATATATTAGCCTACATAAACTTATTTAAAGGAAAAACTCACCAGTTTCGAACTTTGTTATGCTATTCAAGGCTTTAACTAACATATTTATTTCATTTAACTAATCACACATTTATGTATCTCATATATTCAATCAAATTAATGAACGATGTCAAAATGCTACATTGCCTTGTATGGATGTAAGAGAGAAAGAGATACCCTAAAGTTTTCTTCTCTCTTCCACAGTTGTATGCAGATGACAGCTCAAAAATTTCAGCCACAGAATGATGTCTATCCAGTTATATTATAGAGATCAATGAGCTTATAAGATAAAGCCATAGTGTAATCGGTCAAGGTAAGTGTGTTACCTTTCAGGATGAACGGTATGTACATACTGTTACGTCATTAAAGAGAAAGGCTTTTCAAGATTAGTATTATAAGAGTGTTCTCGGTTTTATATATTATATTGATGAGAAGTCTAGAAGTAATATGCCTAATCACTAAATAAATAGTTCTCCCTAATAATTATTATCTATGATCATCAACTCACTTGGAATAAATATAGATAGCAGCACATGAGCAAACAAAACCTTACCAGCCAACATGTTAGCCCTTGAGTTACAGATGTGATCTATGGTACTGTTGTATTGGCATTGGCAATGTAGGGGGTTGATCGACGATGTAGTCTGCTAGGGTTAATACAATTGTTTGTGGAACAGCTGCTAATGGAAGGTTGAAGTGTGTGTAAATAGATGTACAGGAACAGAGTGAGATTCAAGTATGAACTCTCCAAAGCTCTCCACTAAAGTTGCTAGAGAAGGGATCATTCAGTCGCAGCTCGATCAAAGCGACGAGGAAGAATTGTCTCCGGTGAGAAAATATTATTGTTGATATTGAGTGGTATGTACTTCTGAATAAATAATATTTTAACTGTGATTGAAAGAGTGGCTTAATATTTCATGGCCAAAGTTACCTTGTAACATTCTTCAAAAATGGAACGTTTTATAATTGATATTAATCACATTTAAACAGACATTTTCCAATATGGTACAGTAAACATATTTCATTGTTAAAGTTGTGTAGAACCTGGATAGGCCCTATTGTATACAAACCCAGGGCCCTGATTAGTCCACGTAAATGAATTAAACCTTCAACATTTAACTTGATTGAAGAGCACTTTTATTATCATATCGTAATGAGAAACTAGTATAGCTCCATTAATAATTTTTTAATAAGTAAAGTCAAGATATGAGGAAGCGTCAACTAGTTCAGGCTAGACATGAGGTTTAACTATCCCTAACAAATGTTAGCTAGGTCTGGCAGGCTTCTAGGGTTAACACCCCAATACAAACGTCAGGCAGAATTCTAGGGTTAACACTCCACTACAAACGCCAGGCAAGAGGGTTAACACTCCATTACAAATGTAAGGCAGGATACGAGAGCTAACACCCCTCTACAAACGTCAGGTAGGATACGAGGGCTAACACTTCACTACAAACGTCAGGTAGCCTACGAGAGGTAACACCCCACTACAAACGTCAGGCAGGCTACTAGGGCTACTCCACTACAAACGTCAGGTAGGTTACGAGGGTTAATACCCCACTACAAACGTCAGGTAGGCTACTAGGGTTAACACTCCACTACAAACGTCAGGCAGGCTACGAGGGCTAACACTCCACTACAAACGCCACGCAGGCTACGAGGGTTAACACCCCACTACAAACGTCTGGCAGGTCACGAAGGGTAGCACTCCACCACAAACGTCAGGCAGGCTACGAGGGCTAACACTCCACTACAAACGACTGGTAAGTCACGAAGGGTAGCACTCCACTACAAACGTCAGGCAGGCTACGAGGGCTAACACTCCACTACAAATGTAAGGCAGGCTACCAGGGTTAACACTCCACTACAAACGTCTGGTAGGTCACGAAGGGTAGCACTCCACTACAAACGTCAGGCAGGCTACGAGGGCTAACACTCCACTACAAATGTAAGGCAGGATACGAGGGTTAACACCCCACTTCAAACGTCAGGCAGGATACGAGAGGTAACACCCCACTACAAACGTCAGTCAGGCTACGAGGGTTAGCACTCCACTACAAACGTCAAGCAGGCTACGAGGGTTAACACCCCACTACAAACGTCAAGCAGGCTACGAGGGTTAACACCCCACTACAAACGTCAGGCAGGTTACGAGGGCTAGCACTCCACTACAAACGTCAGGCAGGCTACGAGGGCTATAACACTCCACTACAAATGTAAGGCAGGATACGAGGGTTAACACCCCACTACAAATGTAAGGCAGGATACGAGGGTTAACACCCCACTACAAACGTCAGGTAGGCTACGAGGGTTAACACTCCACTACAAACGTCAGGTAGGTTACGAGGGTTAACACCCCACTACAACCGTCTGGTAGGTCACGAAGGGTAGCACTCCATTACAAATGTAAGGCAGGCTACGAGGGTTAACACCTCACTACAAACGTCAGGTAGGCTACGAGGGTTAACACTCCACTACAAACGTCAGGCAGGCTACTAGGGCTAACACTCCACTACAAACGTCAGGCAGGCTACGAGGGTGTCAGGTAGGCTACTAGGGTTAACACTCCACTACAAACGTCAGGCAGGCTACGAGGGCTAACACTCCACTACAAACGCCAGGCAGGCTACGAGGGTTAGCACTCCACTATAAACGTCAGGCAGGCTACGAGGGTTAACACTCCACTACAAACGTCCGCTAGGTCACGAAGGGTAGCACTCCACTATAAACGTCAGCGAGGGTTAACACACCACTACAAACGTCAGGCAGGCTACGAGGGTTAGCACGCCACTACAAACGTCTAGGCAGGATACGAGGGCTAACACTCCACTACAAATGTAAGGCAGAATACGAGGGCTAACACCCCACTACAAACGTCTGGTAGGTCACGAACTGACTACAAACTTCAGGCAGGTTTGGGCCATCCTTATATTCACACTATTGGGCTTGGAATAAGAAAGTAACAACTTAGGAGAAATGTACACGCATTAGCTTGGAGATGAAGATTGGTAAACTATCTGGGAAAAATATCCTAAATACACTCCACAGGGGCTTAAACCTTGATCTTCCAGTGATTGGTAATCCTGTCTACTGCGAGAATGTATCAATCGCTGTCAGGCCACACTGCTTAAAATACAATGGTCTGTATCGATTTCTGGAGCTACTTCTCTAGTCTCTCTAAGCTTATACTCCCTTTCACCCTTCACATACAACCACCCTTTGTCGTGTCAATAAGAAAGTGGGGGGTAGGGAACTAGGAAACCTATTATCTAAAGGTAAAGAGGAATGCTCGATGCAAGTTCTAAAATATCCCAACATTTTCTGTTGTGAGTCTATCAAACAATTTACTGTATTTGTTAGGGGAAGGCTAACTCTACAGCCCTTTTCCATCAAGCCCAGTCTCATAGCTCCGCAATTACAATTAAAAAGTCCTTGCAAATGGGTTAATGTCACATTATCACACATTTATTTTTATTACTAAAACTCAAAAATTAGGTTTGTTGAGGAAAAAGAGCCCCTTTGGAATCGTTCGACATTATCTTGGCGGGAACCATATTTTGAAATAACTCACCGTAGAATTAAATATGGCTTTAGAACTGAACGTCTGCGCAGAAATTTCTCGCCGACCCAGGCGTCAACATTTAAAATTTTAAATATTGAGATGTTCCGCATTTCAAAGAATTTAAAATTTTCAACAGGTTGGTTAAAAATAATTCCATGCTAGTAGGGCCTACCTTAATATTGCTATATTAACAGAATAAACCCTTAAAAAAAAAAAAAATTAAGACTCTACCCCATATTTTTTTCCGAAAAAATAGCTAATTAAACTTTTTATTTGCATCAATTGTGTGATTTTCGTGCTATAAATCTTGTGCCCAAGTCACTTTCATATTAATTTGTTGAAAAGGTGTCCCTGTAAGCCGAGGTCTCTCGGGGTTTTGTTCTATTTCATGTCTAGGAAACAACTGTTCACACACCCGCTTGAGTGACTGAACGGTCTAAGGCGTCATTTTTGTGTTGGACTGTTCTGCTGACGATGAGGAGACCGAGGCCCGAATACCAGTCGCGTCTATCGAGAGTGTTTTTTCCTAAACGGTTTCCCACTATCCTTCTACGCAAATGCGGGTATATAACTTTAAAAAATGCGTCCTCCCATATCCCTACCTATTAGAGTAATTATCATATGCTTATATATTGAACAGTAAAACTGTTTGGGTTACACGCTTGTGTACTAACTACACTAATGGGTTTAGGATGGGGAAGGTTGAATTTAGAATAAGTGTACCCGCATTTGCGTTGAGAGAGAGTGGGGGAGCCCATTTAGGAAAACCACCCGACCGGAATCGAACCGCGATCTCCCCGTCATCGGCAGTCAAGTATAGTGCGAGAATGGCGTCTTAGACCATTCAGCCACTGAAGGGGGTGTAAAAACTGTAAACGCACTCATGTGCTGCCAAACATTGCGAATATTGGGTGGGCAAGTTCAACAACTTCTGGGAATTATAATAATAATATAATACCACCGCGTCTTACTACCTCGTTCGGGTTGTACAGTTGAGTACTAATTACGCTAATGTGTTAGGAATTGAGACGGTTTATTATAGAGGAAGTGGACCCTCATTTGCGTGGTGGGAGAGTGGAAAACCATTTAGGAAAAACCACCCCCAATTAACCCGAGTGAGATTCGAACCTCGATCTCCCCGGCGGGTGACCTGGTGGTCTAGAGGTAAGGTGTCAGACTTCTGTGCTGACGTCCGGGGTTCAATCCTCGGTCCCGGCACAGATTTATCTGATTGCCAAACCCTTCCTTCACCTATGACAAGATGTGTATTAATCACAATTTGTGAATGTGAGGAATGCCAGGCCTCCACCGTGGTTCGGATCCCACGTTAAACTGTAGGTCCTCCATTTCATCTCACAATCACTAGCGTAAGTGCGTATAACCCGAACGGTTAGTAAGACGTGGTGCTAATAATAATACTAATAATAATCTCCCCGTCCTCAGCAGTCTAGCTCAACAAGAAATTAGCGCGTTAACTAACTACGCCAACGAGGCGGGTTTTCTGGGAATTGATTTCTGACTATGAAAGAGTGCATCTTTTTGGTACACCTACCTCAGAGTTCTACAAATTATACCAAATTCCCAAATATCTTATTCCCAAAGGTTGTATTTCTACGACATTTATAATAATAATAGGTTCTGGTTGCTGAATGTTTCATCCAAAGGTCCGCGGGCCGCAAACAATCATAGATATGACACGCGAGTTCGACATGCTTGACTCCACACATGCGTTATTCGTCCACAATCATGCAATGTTCGCTATGAATCACGCGTGTGTGGAGGATAACATATTCGTGTTCATGTACGAATGTTGGTCATGCATAGCGAATGACCAGTGTCGTAGCTATACCCTGATTTCAGGTTGGAAGAACAGTTTAGATTAGAATATTCAAACATGTTGTTTATTTTCGGTCAACATTGATAACGCTTCTACTTTATTACTAGTGTTATTTTTATAGGTAGGCCTATTGATAATACCTATCAGAAGTGACAGCTGCAGATTACATGACTTGACTTATGAATATATTAAGATTGTTTTAGTAACTTTAAAGCAAGGTACAGTAGCCCCATGGCTTCTTTGGTGCTGACTGACAGTTCACAACTAACTTCTGACAGTCAGCATTTAGGTATATACCTAAATTTTGACTGTCAGAAGTGACAGCTGCTAAACACATGTTTTTTGCAGATCATATGGTTAGGCGTAGGGATACATAATTTGGTCTGGTAGATTTTCAAAGCCGTCAGCTGTCAGCTGTGAACTGTCAGTCAGCACCAAAGAAGCCATGGGGCTACTACTGTACCTATCACATTATGAAGAACGGGAGACTGAAATGTTAGTTACGATAGTCTTACCTATTAATACTTGAATCGGATAGCTATGATATTATTGTTGTTAGTTACGGCAACAGTCGCATCTAAATATCCTTTAGAATTAATTTGAAAAATAACACCTGGGCATAGGAATCGAACCCGGGACCTTTGGCATAGTACTGCTTTGATCTTACCACTGAGCTATCCAGGAGTCGAACCTTGTTTAGGGCACAGACAAGTATATACATAGCGGCTACAGACAGGGGAAACTGTTTCGCTACACTCCTTGATCGGGGCTCGCTATTGTCAATGCTCAGTGTAAAAAACACTTCTACTTGTTAAACGACTCACTTTTAACATGTTCATCATAAAGGAACTATTGTAATTGTAATGTACAGTCCACGTAAGATCTTTATGAGGTAGGATTATGTGAAAACGGGGTTGGGTCTCTACCCGAACCTAGCTTTGCGGAAGCCGGCCGATTGACTCGAGATGGCTATTTGTATCCTCTCCCTATTGAAACCGTGTTTAAAACGCCCCTTGAAGGCACATGACGATTCACGTGTTGAAGGTTGAAGGACTCAAGCTCGGAGCGCAGTCATTTTAATCTGAAGGCTGTGGGTCTGGTGTATGTATACTCTGTTTGTGACCCCGGGTGATTCTTCAATTTAAATCAGTATATTGTACTAGCTCTAGCCGATGGCTTAGTTATTATTAATATTATTATTATTACCTCATCTTACTAACCGTTCGGGTTATACGCACTTACGCTAATGTGTAATGTTAGGGTGATAGTGAGATGAAATGGAGGACCTACAGTTTAACGTGGAATCCGAACCACGGTGGAGACCTGGCATTCCACACATTCACAAGTTGTGATTAATACACGTCTTGTCAGAGGTGAAGGAAGGGTTCGGCAATCAGATAAATCTGTGCCGGGACCGAGGGTTGAACCCCGGACCCCAGCACAGAAGTCTGACACCTTACCCCTACCCTTAGACCGCCAGGTCACCCCGATGGCTTAGTAATATTATGTTTATCACTGATTTTTGTTCACACGACTCGCCAGATTTATGACACACTAAACATTACAAATTTATCAGATCTTCGGCATACATTTTAAAATAATAGCTAAATATATTTTAAATAATTTGAGCGCACACTTCTTCAGAGCCAAAAATAAAAGTAAATAACAATTTTTAGAAAGGTCCAAAGTGCCCAGACGGGAAAACCACAAGATTTCTCATGAAAATACTATCATATAGAAAAATATTAGCTCTATTGTTTAATCTACCTGTAATGAATTGTGTTCTTTAGACGTGAAATAGTCATTGCTAAATGCCGATGTGGGTAAACATTTTTAAGTCGAGTAGTAGGGCAGATACATGCCTGTAGAAATATTTTGTCGAGCTCTAGAATACACCCTTAACCTCCCATCTTATTTTCCCACCAGAACTTCTTAAAGCCCTCTTCGTGCGCATACCCCTTGACAAAAGTTAAAACCGTAACGTTGGCAAGTATAAAAAAATAATCAAAACTTTCACAAAATATTGCATATAAATTTAATAAACAAATATTTATCAGTTGAAGATATTTAATGAAAAGAAAGTTTTCTTGCATTGAAGACAGAGGTAAGGTAAATAAACATTTATGCTATAATTTATAACATTCATTTGTCTTCCCCATGGGGTGTGCGAGCAAGCTTGTCCACGAATAACGAATGTAGACTAGGGCCTGTTTCATAGTCAAACTTAGTACGCCTAAAGTGCGA
>CABFWB010002540.1:70480-104823 GCA_902151455.1 Timema bartmani | reverse complement strand
CTACTATAACGATAATGTTTTATAGGGTTGAATGGCATCGTCAGGTAATTGGTAAACAACATACATATTACATTTTAATTGCACTGTAACATGGACTGGAAACTGCAATGCCCAAGTACTGACCATATTAGTTTAATGACAGACTAATTTTTAAAAAAAAGAAAAAAGGTACATTTGATTTGTGTTTCACAAAGAGCAATATTTTGATTCTATCTAGAACAATTTAAAAATGTACATAAATAGTATGTGTTTTTCTTCACAGAATGGACTTGCACAAATTGGACTGTAACTGTACAAGGAAAGTGCTTATCGAAACGGAAGATATATCTGAAACTGAAATTGATGTAAATTTTTAATTAATAAATAAAAAAGTTTCAAATGAGTATTTTTTTAAAATTTCCTTGCAAATTTAATAGTAGAAACAAAAAAATTTGATAAGCAAAGCTAAAAATATTAAAATAACAGTGGGGGTCTGCTGGCACCCCACGTTACCAAATTTGTAACAAAGTTTCGCGTTCAACAAAATTCCCTGACTTTTCCAGGTTTTCCTGGCAACATTTTTCAATTTTCCCTGACTACTTTTTTCCAGTTTTAATGGTGGATGATGACTTTTGTTTTATTTATTATAGATCACATATTAAAAAAAGGTTTGTATCTACTAAACATAAACAGTTTTATCAGTTATTTCAGGGTGTCTACTGAATTGGACAAATCAAAATTAGTGACTTTTTGGTGACCTTTTATGACCACAAAATTCCTTCAGTAAACGATTGAAAATTATATAATGCATAAATAGGCATAGTGCACTCACACGCAACATTAAACTTTAACTAGATGGCGAACGTTAGCCTTGTCTTTGGTATCATGGTAAAAACAATCAGGCAGTTAGAGCATGGCATCATGGGTAGTGGGTAACTTGACATTCGACGAGTTTGCATTGTTACGATGTGCGGGAAATTCAAACAACAATATTTTCGTGACTTTTGACTAAAATATTGAAAATTCGTGACTTTTCAGGGACTTTTGTGACCCAGTAGACACCCTGTATTTAAAAAAAAATGTTATTTTATTTAGGTATTATTAACTTTTATTTTATTGTTTAGTTGCGAAATTAATGGGATATTTTAGACATATTTTTTAATTCTATGACTTTTCCAGGTTTTCCCTGTCTGTAGCCACCATGGTGTTAAGGGTTAAGATTACAGGGAAAATAAAGGGTGTTTTGCATACCCAGCCCTTTTCAATATGACTCATCCTGTAAAATATGGTACAGGTGGTAGCCCTGGTTACAGTAGCCTAGATATTAGCGGTTAATTCAACACAGCGTGTAGAGAATACTAATGCTCAGGGCTGCGAAGTTTGGGTCGTGGAGTTGGTAATTGACTTCAAAATATAGCATTTTAGCTTTGTACTTCTTTAATTTTTTAGGACCAATGTTTGTAATTTTGTTTAATAAATTTATTCAAATATACATTCAATTCACAATGTCAAATAAGCTTCTCATGAAGTCATCTGTATTGGAGCATTTTACTGCAGTAAATTTGATATCAAGCTAAGTAATTAATATATTTTAGACAATTATGAAAGATTCAGAGTTAAAGAGCCGGACAGTATAAAATGGNGGGGGGGGGGGGGGGGGGAGTCGAAAGTTTGGCATAGCATTCCCAGCCCTGAATGCTATGCCCCTCCATTCACAGGTGAACCTTGACCTTGTAGAAATGGGATGACCCAACTGTTTTAGTTTTGAGATTTGATATCTGAACTAATCTGTTTTTGTGCACAGCGTCTCACTAATTGTCCGGGCATTCATACAAATGGGGAAGATATAAGGAAGGTAAAATTTAGAGAAAATATTATCTAGATATTTGTGTAGAGGGAGAATGGAAAATAATTTAATAGAAACCCCCCTTCAAGATGCCTGGCTGGGATTCGAACCCTAACCACAATGTCAATGGCATTTCAGTCTATTATAAGAGAAATTGCCTTAAGATCAGTGATATGGATGGATATCTGAACTCTTGTACTCTGTTCTGCCAATTCCACTAGGTAATTAAAAATAAAGATATTCATTCATTAAAAATTAATTGTAGGAGTTTAAAACTAAACACTGAAAGGTGGATAGGAAAATGTAGGCCTCTAAGTTCACAATCAAAACACAACATAACACATAATTATGTAATTTTCCGGGTAGGCCTACATCAGTCCAGTTTGTGTTTTAGTCTCTTTTGCTGAAAAGAGGGACTTTGAGGCCTACAGTTTTCTGGTAAGTGTGTAGGCCTTGTACTTCTATCCTTTCAATGTTTAATTTAAAATAGCCGTTTGGCGCCATTTTTCTATTGTACTTGAGTTTTATGATTAAATAGTGTTTTTATAGTGATAGTACCATTTTGTCATTGGAAAAAATAATTAAAATTACAAATATGCCTTAGGTGGACCATTTCATAGCCCCCACCCCGAGTTCCCATGAATAATTGTGGCAATGGAAATAGTAGATCACATAATTTGCACTATTGAGGTAGGAGAGGAAACTTTTTTTTAAATCCTCATTACTTTTCATGAAATATGACACCTTAGCTCAGTCGGTAGAGTGTCTGTCTACTGAGCTAAGGGTTCAGGGTTTGATTCCCAGGGGAAAAAAAAAAAGTGAGATGTGGGTTTACCCTTCAAGTTATGAATTAGCGGCTGGGGACTGGATGTTGTGCCTATCATAGTTTCATGATAGATTATAAGGCATATGAAGTTAAGACAAGCTTAGAAAGCATGTACGGTAGTGGAAAAATATATGACTTGAATAAAATACTGACACAGGCTGGAAACAATGGATGTAAAAAATTACTTTTCATGAAACATTCAAATCAATAAGAGAAACTGCTCAGCAAATCAAGGAATGGCTTTCACCAAATTTTCTATGAGAGGCAACCATTATTGTAAATTACATGAAGGGCTGTATATAGGCCTACTTATGTTCTAGAACCAAAAAGTTAAGAGGTTTCCCATATTTTAGTTAACTTAAGTTATACAACGTTCTGGCTAGAGATCCTGAGGTCCTTGGTTTGATCCCCAGTGCTGCCTGAATTTTTCTGCAAAGCAGTGGGTCTGGAACAGGGTAAACTCTTGCCTCGTAAAGACAAATGAGGCACTATTTAAATGAATAAGTAGCAGCTCCAGTCTAGAAAACAAAGATTATGGCCAGAGGGTTGGTTGTGCTGACCACATGATACCCTATGTCTGCAAACGTCAGCTCTATCACAGTGGCGGCCATTCAGTCAGTATAGCTAGATTTCAGGCTCATGCCATAAGTTTTTTTAAGTCCGGGAAATTTCTTAAAATTTGATTAACATAATTATTTGAATAATGTACTCAAACAGCTTAAAACTCATGTTTCGGCACATTTTTCAAATAGATCTAACCACTAACCTTTACTATTTCAGATTTTTGAATGAACTTCAAAATTTTATTATTGTTGGTAGATTCTGTGAATTTCCATTTAGGACATCCAAGTTTTTTTAAAAAGAGAACACTTAGGCTGCATCCGAATAGTCTACTTCATACGTTGTCGACCCTTGACGTTCAATTGATAGTTGCATTAGCAATCACGTGATCAAGCGTAGATCCGTCCGAATAGTCACGAAGTGTGCTAATGCACCCCTCACATGCCCTTGAGTCCAAACAGCAAGTAACCCTATACACGCCGTCGATGTGGTGTTTGATCGGCAATTGTTTAGTTTTTCGTCTGCTAGAGATAGTAGAGTAATGTGATCTTTGATAACATACTTTAAATATACTGGTTGTTTCTTAGTGTTGTAGAGTTGGATTGTGTTGTGTTGGATAATTTGTCATGTGCAGTGAAAATAAGTAACCACAAATCTGTATGTAGCCTATGCTAATTCAGGCTGATAGATGGTGTTTAAAATAGTTTCTAAGATCATTGGTAGGAAGCAGCACTGCAGACTGAAGGGTCTGTGTTTTAAAAGGATATTTTGCCATTCAAATAGTCTAGTGACGTCTTTGATCTCAAATGTGGGGTACCGGCAAGTGTAAAGTCATCAAGTCTGCATCAAATCAAGTGCACTTGACTATTTGGATACTTCCTTAAAATGCTCCATGATAGTAGTAGAATAAAAAAAGAATGCAGTCTACTAGCATTTGCTTGGAGAGTGGATAGTTCAAACAAACCAGACAGGGATTCGAGCCAAGTAAATACCGAAAGGGAGAGTAATAAGATTCAATCACTGTCTATATACTCCATGGTCATAAAGTATGTTAATAGACTATACAAATGTATATGTCCACCATGCACTCAATTGTAGTCCTTTAACTTTCATAAAGACGCACGTTAACGTTAAAGACGGCTACGCAGAGCCAATCAGAATCGAGGATAGTCAGATACATGAACATCGAAATGAAAGACCAATGAGAGTAAAGAAAACGGTAGCCATTTTCTCAACATTTCACATTTTAATTTATCATTATTCCTATAAAACTTAAATAATTTAAAGCCAATGTTATTTTAACAAAAAACACAAAACAGCAAATAAACTGTTGACATGATAATGTTTATAGAATTTGATCAGTCTATTTCAAAAAGTTTGAATGGACAAAGTATTATATTTCCTCATTGGATAATAAAATATGATCTGAAATAGATTAAAATATGAAGCTGTATGTACACTATTATACTAACGGAATTTTATAAAGATATGGAGCTTTCTAAGCTTGTGGTTAAATCTATTAAATTATTTGGGTAAAAAATTATGCTTCGTTCTTTAAGGCATTTCATGCCATTCTTCACATGTGTTTAGATTTTTTTTAAATTGAACATTATATAGAATTATTATTTTTTGAATATTCTTATTTTATATATGAAAATGTATTCCTATAAAAGCTAAATTGTTTCCTAACATGGAACGCAAGGCTCGTGGATGTGAACATTAACTCCCAAATAAGTATAAAAAAAAAGTTGAGTAAATATTGATATAATACATACTTTGAAATAAGTAGTTCAAACTGCACACTTTTGAGTTCGGAAGGCGATAAAAGATAGAAAAAAAAATTAAAAGGCACAAGTAGAGCCTAAACTAACACAAAAACGCGTCACACACGCACAAAACTAATTAAGAAAAGGCCTCTTCTAACCCAGTCCTCAAGACTCAAGTAAAGACAAGAGAAACAACAGTATAGTTCGATTGCTCAAATTCCAGTAATAATCCTGTGTGCAGGTCTCAACATGTTTGAGGTAATTTCCATGACTCTATATCGCTTGGCGCGACTTTCAAATTCACAAATATCTCATGGCGTAGCTCGTAACCATGATACCTAGCCTCGGATATCTCCGTAATTACTCGGGCATATACCCTCCCACACTCAGACTCAACAAAATATATAAGATATCTATCTCTTTCCAATAAGTTATTTAGAAAAATTAATTAATGTGTAAGGCGCATGTTGTCATTCAAATGTTATGATACTATTTCGAATTTCAAAATTAATCATTTCGATAATAATCCGAAAGAGGTCTCTATTGTAGTACCTCTTTTTTCAATTTTATTGTAATTTGACAATCAAATTGTTTGTTCTGATCTATAAAGACTGAAAGAAATTGTCAATTTTTTTGGATAAAATGTCAACTTATAGAGTGAGTACACTGCCTAACATATTAAATATGCTTTGTATTAAATAATTATAAAAACTTTTGTATCTAGTATAATTTTTATTCTTAATCTTAACAAATACAAAATATGATTTTATATATCTAATTATAGATAATTAAACCATTTATTTCAGCCTATAGACTCGAAAAGGGAAGAGTTTCGTAAGTATTTGGAAAGAGCAGGCGTTATGGAAGCCTTAACCAAAGTTTTGGTTGGTCTATATGAAGAAGCAGAGAAACCAACAAATGCATTAGAGTATCCTTTATTTAAAAAAAATTGTATTGTTAAAGAAAACGTCACATAGCCATAGTGTTAGTTCAAACATCCTAATAATCTTTAATTCTACTTGAACATTGGTTGTAATTGTTCAAGTTAATAAGGGCTGTATCTGAATTATATATTTAGGCCTATGTGCTATGGCCTTTATATGTAGCCTGCCCTTGCCATTTGCATTGATAATCACAAGATCCAGTGTAGATCCGTTCAAAATGTAACCTATGGTGCTGATGCACCACTCATACATCCTTGAATCCAAGGACTGAAACATAATGTCGTTGACGCATTCATTGTGCGGTGTTTGGATGGCAACTGTATTATTATTCTATTTCCATCTGCAAGAGCTCAGAACTTTATGTTGCCTGACATTTTAAACATGCGAGTTGATTAAGCAGACACATTTTATGATAGCCTATTAAGAACTTGGTTGTTTTGAAAAGTTAATAAAACAATTTACACCAACCATTTATTATCACCAAAAGTAGCAAACTGTTAATTGTCATGCTTTAATTCTCTTAAAACAATGGTAAAACATTAGATGCAAACAATAAAACGGTGTCGATATTAAACGCCTAGAGGCTATTTTTTTCATTAGGTCTGTTATAGCATTTGACATAGTTTCCAAGATCATTGGTAGGTCTTAACACTGCAGTCCCAAAGATGTAACAAGGCTTGTTGCCTTGCCTATCAAATTGGCTGATGCAGTCTTCGATAGGAAATGCTTGTAGAGTGTGAATTTATCAAATCCATAACTCAAGGGTCCTTCCAAGAATCCTTGAGACTTTTCGGGTAAAGCCAAACAAAAACATGGCAAATCTTATAATATGTTTTTTCTTTGTGGTTTAGTTTATGCAATTTCAGGATGAAAGAGAGCCTGCGCCCCCCAATCCCTCCTAACAGGAAAAGGGCTTGCAGGGACTTTATATAAGTACAGTAATTACTTTAAGTACCTAACCAAGGTAATGACTTAAAGGTATGTAGGGCAAAGGAATTACAGGAACAACAAGATATATGATTAAAATGAGAAAATGAAAAAGAATAGGATTAAATCTAACATGATAATCAGTAAAGGCCTACTTAACTAATAGTAATAAATAAATATCACTTTTAGCTTGTAAAATATTACTTAGCACCAGTAGTATATAAGTATAATACAGTAATATTGTGACTATAGCAATATAGTTACTGAGCCTGTTTAATGATGTAAGTTTTTTGATAATGAATTTTGGGGCTCCCTCCTTTTTATTTATTTAAAACGTTGTTAAGATTGGCGGCCCAAAAGAAAACAAGTGGCCCACAAGTTGAACCAATAATTCTACTGTGACTGTCTAATCTAACCTTATAAAATACTAGGTTAAGACGGCCGCCTCAGTCAGCGAGAAAGTACCAATTACTGTCAGGCCCCACAGCTTGATGGCCTGTGTCATTTTTCTGGAACTACTTCTCTACTTTGTTCAAGCTTATAGGTTCCCTTTTAATGCTCATGTACAACCACTATTTGTCATGTCATTAGGAAGGAGGGTAAAGAAAACTATAAAATTTATTTTCTCAAAGTAAAGAGGAAAGCTCTTTGATAGTACCTAAATATCTTAAAATTTTCTTTTGGGAGATCAAAATATACTGTATTTGTTATAGGAAGGCTAAATCTAAAGCTCTATTTTTTTTAAATCAAGCTTAGTCATATAGCTCCACAAACATATTTTTTCTAAATTGTCGAAAATAAGCTCATGTTACATTTTCACACATTTATTTCTATTAATAAGACTCAAACTATAGAGTTGTGAAGGAAAAAGAGCCCTGTTGGAATCTTTCAACTTTATTTTGGTGTGAACTAAATTTTTAAATAACGCATCGTAGAACTAAATGTTGTGCTATAGTTGAATGTTTGTATCAATTTCTCGCTTACAGAGTCAGACACGTTTAGTACAAAGCAGAAAAAACTCTTTAAATATTCCTGCTCCTTCTCCTACTTACCTGACACCCAATGGGCTTACAGTAACAAAAGCTGGTAATAAACAACATTCCACATGATTTAAACATTGAAACAAATTATAAGTTTACAATAACTAAACCTTAATTTTGAAATTCCTAGAAGCAGCTTATCAAGTACCGTAGCTCCTCTTTTAAAGTATAATGTGTGGGCGTGTATCCATAGGTTCTAATATTTACTCATCTAATTTAATTGTAAACAAAACGAGGTAAAATATAAATATTTTTCATTCTGTAAACTGCTTCAATGGTCGCATGGTCTTAAGGTGTCCCCCTCTCAATAGCCTAGACAGTCAATGATAGGAAAATTGGGGTTTGAATCCCGGTCAGGTGCACTCTGTGTGATTTTACCGAAATGGTTTTCCACTTACCTCTGTGCAAATGTGGATACACTTTTTCTAAATTCAATCTTCCTCATTTTTAATTAATTAATGTAAACAGTGCATATGTATATAACCTGAATAGGTAGTAATACATGATGCTAAAAAACTAATTCAATTGTTTAAAAAATAGGTATATATATATATATATATATATAATCCTATTTCATTCAGTAAGTAATTACCTTATGCGGGTGTATTTAAGTGTGCCCCAGTGGGCTTTACTTTGTTCCAGGATGCACTGGGTTGGTTTCCATTCTCTCGCCTCAATATTCATCATTCACAGCCTGTTTCTTTAGCTTAGTATATCACAAATAACAATCATACCGGTACTTGGGTGTAGTATTTAAATAAATATCAGGTCAGTTGATCTTTAATTAGATTATAAACTGTCACCAATTGATTAAAAAAGTGTCCGGATATTTAAAAAAAAATATGGTAGGCTTAACTAAAGCCATGTTGGATTGCTAATGAATAGTCTCTACCTTTTTCTATTTTATTGGAATTCTTGACGAGCGTGTAGATATGTGCGCAAAAACTTGAGTGCCAACAACGAGGAAACAGACAAGTTAGAAGAAGTAAAAACGTTACTAGACCAGAAGGAGGTCCACATTAAAGAACTTGAGGAGGAAAACACCAAGCTGAAGGTAAAAAGCTGTATATTCTAATATAAGTACTGTATCATAGGGGGGGTTGTATTTTTTCATTTATGTGGTGAAAACAACACAGAATTTTGGCACTCTATTGAATCCACATAATAATATATGGTAAGTTTTTTGATTAGAGTCATTCTAACCAATGTAAAATGTGTTATTCAATCATTGATTGGGAACTCGTAAAAGTCCATCTAAGTGAAGACTGGTTTTTTCCTGTTAGAGCTAGCCATGCTGACCATGTGAGCAATCAATAGTCAGTCCTAAAAGATGGACAGTTATGTATTTGAATGGGGCTGCAATCATCATAGTCAGTATTTGCATGGTTGAATGAGAAGAGTCTTTGTGATAACACCAGTGAAAGGATCAGAGCGGAAATCTTTGAACCGGCCTTTGATATTCCCACTGTATTTTTATTTTTAATAATCCTAAGTCTACTTCAGTGGTCTTGGGGTAAAGTGTTAACCTCAGGACCTGATGTTTGTGGGTTCAAACCTAGATGCAGTCGACTGATTTTTCATAAGTGGCATTTAAAAGAGCCCTAGAAGGTGTGTGGAAATTGTCAGGCCCTTTTGCTCTCACTCATAGAAAATCTCGTGCTGATATAATCAGTTGGTTCAGAAAAAGCACGTTAAATAACTCAAAACATTTAATTTTTTTAATCCTGTGTTTGTCCTTTATAGTATGTTAATGGTTCCTTTTACATATTTCTCTCTGTGTGTTCTATTTGTCTTGAACACTTTCCCTATTCTCATTTTTTTGGTGTCTTTTGGTTTCCTCTTTTAGAAAGTTTCGTTGCACATTTCACATTTCCTCCTTATGAGTTCTTATAGAATAAAACTAGGTCAAGGGATTGGGCGGTAACAGTAAAATTATTTTTTCTTTGTTCAATGACAGTAATGCAAAGTTGGGACTGTGTTCTTGTTTTCATTGCAAAAGCTTTACTGTGTCGTTCTCTTTTAAATTTCTTTATCTGTCTTTCCTCTATTGTCTTCCATTATTACATTTAAAAAAATTACATTCAGTAAAACCCTGTTAGACCGAACCCCGATAGTGTGAAATCCCAGATAATCCAAACACAATTTTAAGAAAACATGGGGGGAAAAAACACAAAGTAGGTCAAATGAATAATATTTTACCGATAGCAAACCCCAAGTTAAAAGAGAATTATATTAAACAGTGATAATGAATTCTAAATATTTATGTTGTAGTCGACACAATGTGTTTTCCTGTAAGTTTTAGCAAATTTATTCAACTTTAATTTAAAAATTGTGGAAATATTCTGTTTCCTCGCTGACCTTACCGTTTTCTCTCGCTTTGGCCCCAATTAGTTTGGATTAAATGAAATGGAGTTCTTCTTGTGTGTGTGTGCATGTGCGTGCACACCTAGGCTACATACACACAGTATCCAACACCTTAGCTCAGTCGGTAGCATGTCTGTCTACTGAACTAAGGCTCCTGGGTTCAATACCCAGAATAGATGAAAAAGTTATCATTGGTGAAAAGTGGGTTGGCCCCTTCACATTGATAAATTAACGGCTGGGGTCTGGATGTTGTGCCTGTCCTAGTTTAAAGTTATATTATAAGGCATATGAAGCTACGACAGGCCTAGCAAGCCGGTGGTGGAAAATATATAACTTGAATAAAAAAAACGCCACAGGCTGGAAATGGTAATGGATTAAAGTAACACACACACACACAGTATGCTTAGCATATAATTCTTGTGGACACAATATACAGTGGGTTAAAAAAAAGGGTGGGGGTTCATAACTTTAGGAACTTGTAGTATTCATTAAAATGAGTAAAAGTATTGATAAACCTAGGTCCACAAAACAACTCGCACAGAGAGGCATTTTTGTCTTTTGGTAAAAAAAAAAAATTGGCTGGAAATGGAATGTTATTTGAGTTCACATGACACACGTTTATTACCATACCACATGAACTGTGTTCTACATGTTGTCCTTCCATTTCCACACACATTTTCCATCTTTGAATCAGACTGCTGCGTTCTATTCGAAAACTCCCCGGCTTCATTCGAATTGTCTGACAACGGTTTTCAGCTCGCTGATGTAAATCTGTTTTAAGTAGCCCCAGACAAAGTCCCAAGAATTTAGGTCAGAGGGGAGCGCGCCTGGACCTCCTCGACCTATCCATAGCATCGAGTTGCATGGCCTGTGGTTGTGACTTAGTCCTTTGGAATTTTTTGTCTAGGGATACTTAAAGTGTATTTTATCCGTCTCCAATACATTATTTAACAGACTTACATCAGCAAGTTGAAAACGATTGTCGGACGATTTGAATGAAGCCAGGGGTTTTTCAAAGAGCACGAAACATTCTGTTTTGAAGATGTGAAATGTTTGTGTTAATCGAAGTACATCATGTAGAACACCCTTTGTTGTGGTAATATAGTATATGTGTGTTGTGTCATGTATAAACTCAAATAACATTTTGTTTTTTATTTTAATTTTTATATTACCAAAGACAAAATTACTTGTATGTCTTTGTTAGTTGGTTTACAGACCCATGTTTGCAAAAACATTTCTGCTCATTTTAACGAGTACTTACTACAAGATTCTAAAGTTCTGAACCCTTTGATTTTGAACATTCTGTATGTATACACATTTATTAAAAACTGTTGGGAAAGTAAATATCCTCATTCAAGGGCTTAGAAGAAGAAGGGGGTGGAGGGAAAGGGGTTTATATAAATTATATACATAGTCAAACTTTTTATTTTCTAAAGACCTGCTTCGGTGGTTGCATCGTCTAAGGCGCTACTCTCGCATTAGACTAGACTGCTTATGACTGGGAGATCGAGGTTTGATGGTGGTCGGGTTTACTTGGGATGGTCTTTTATAAATGGTTTCCCACTCTCACTCTTCACATAAATGAGGATACACTTCCTCTAAATTTAACCTTTCTCATCTCTAACCCATTAGCGTATAACCCCAGTGAGTGGTAATATATGGTGCTAATAAAAAATATATGTATGTATGTATATTTTTTAAAGGAATAGTAAAAGGTTTTGGCGGATTCCCTCAACACACCCTTAAAAAGATTAGTTTTCTATGCCCTCTTCCTCGTTATTCAACTGAGAACAATTTTTCATCTGTGTAAACTTCTCATTTTGGTTAAAAATCTATAGTCACAGTATTTCTCTTGAGGTGTGCTATATAGTAATCTGTGTCATTCGTAGGAAAAACTGAGGAAGTATGAACCAGAGGATGAATCAACAGCTGTGATCAACTCTGCCTCTCAAGAGGTGGATGAAAATGCTTTACCGGAGCCAGAAAAGGAGGCAGAAAAGGTGCCTGACACTGAACCAGATACCACCGAGGAACCAGAGACCTCCACAACATGAAGGTGAGCAGTTCACATTTTAACAACAAAATGACCCGCTTCGGTGGCCACATGGTCTAAGATGCTACTCTCGTAATAGACTGGACTTCCAATGGCGGTCAGATCGTGGTGGTTTGATCTCGACCAAGTGAATTAAGGTTGATTTTTAACTCTTTCTAAACAAATGCGGGTACACTTCCTATAAATTCAACTTTCACACATTAAGGTCATTCCATGTCAAGTGATCCAATATTTTAACACTTTTAAACCTTACCCTCTTGGATTTTTTTCAAATTTGGCTTGTCTTATGTACCCTCAAAGATTAAAAAAAAAATGCAGATTTTCAAATTTTTATATGCAGTAGTTACAGCCTTCTGAAATCTAAAAAAAATCACAATTTTCTGCTGGCATACAATTACAAAATAAATTATTACTCAGGCGAGAAATTAGATAGAAGGCTGGGTAAAAAAACACTTTGTATATTATTTTATAAGCTTTCATATGTTATGTAACATCATTAATTTTGGACATTTTTTCAGTTTAAGGTCATATCATACAAATTTCGACCTTGGATTTATAAAAACATAATTTTTTTAAATTCTGTGAAAATTTACACATGAACCTATGTATTTTAATATCATTTGTGGAAAGTTTCATCATAGGATCACGTGTTTGTCATTTTTCTAAAAAAATAATGCATAGTGGAAAAGTAAGATTACAATTTCATTTCATAATTGTAAATTCTTTTGGATAAGGTTAACTATTTTTTTTAGTTCAGAACAGTGATATTGGACTGGCATGCTTAAAGAGTTTAAATAAGCTAACCGGGTATGGGGTGTAGGCTGGCAGCTTAGAAACATAACAAAAGATTCTTAAAATGAAGGCTAATTTATTGAAATTTATAAATAATTGTACCTTTCTTCAAGTTAGCATTGTCACAATCACTTCTTCCATACTAACAACTTCTACAATTCCTTGTGAGATAATTTTGAAGAACTGTGATTGCTGCGCCCATCTCTTCCTTGCAAAGGCAGTAAGTGCGACCAGTGGGACATCTGGGTTCCACCAAGGTCAGGATTTTGCTGACAGGTACTTCTAGTTAATCTCAAAGTCCTGTGGGTATGTAAGGGATGGAGCAGGACCTTCAGGATGCAAGAACTTTACTTCCACCATATCATTTCTCATTCTTGGCCAAAACTACACCAAGCCACCATTTATTGTTGTACCCACATGTTACATATCTTTTCACTTCTGCTAGTGTGTGTTTGTTTCAAACTTTCGCCTGACAAAGAAAACATAGATTGCTCACTAGATTTGAAAATACCTTTCTAAGTATTGTTTTATCTGACACAGGGAGGAAATTGTGGAACTTATGGGTTCCTGGTATTGGTTTCGCAATCAGAAATCGCTCATCAAGCAATTTCTCTTCTTCTTTGTGTTGTTCACTATTTTAAAAAAAGACCTATATGGAGTCAATGTTGGCCTGACTCCATGTAAACAGCTGTGATGGTGTCATAATTTGTCCTTCCTAAGGTCATTGGAGACTTACCTTTGCTGTAAGTCTTTTCACGGTTCCCCCCAGATCATCATATACTACTTTACCATGGGCTGTTGCATAGAAATGCCATTCAGCCATGATTCCAAACTCACTTTCATGGCGACATATGTTTGAGAAGTTTTTTCTGTTTTTAAACTGTGCAGCAGAATCATCAGAGAAGTAGTAGATTTTTTTCAAATCACTTTGGGAGAGTCAAGGCACAACTGATGCTAGCTGTTGAATCCTATCTCTACAAGCTGCAAGCTATACAGGTCTCAACATGAAATACCCAGACCTGTTGCTTGGTGCTGTCTCAGTGTCTTGCTTATACATGATTGCAGTCTGACTGTCTCTTGCAGTTCAACCAAGAGCATCAGTCTACTCTCTTGACCTGATGAAGTTGTCTGTTACAGTGAAAGATAGTCCTTAAAAATGTTTTTGTGTGTTTTTTAGTGTTCTATCTAAACAATTTCTACTCCAGTATCACCAAGGAAAGTGTGCTGGCTATCCCTACTAATTTAAACCAAGGTTTCTTTTATAGCTCTAAATCTTAATTTATCTTCATGCTTCTTTAATTTTGTTTGCAGTTTCCATGATTATGATACTATAGTACCGAAACATGTCGGAATGAAGTAATCCAGCATCTTTCCAGTGCTGGATATCATAAAGGAGTAATGGGACAAGGAAACATATAGGGCTTAGATTATTCAACATCACTTGATTACTTCATTAAATTTGTTTTACCCTTTTATTTCACAACATATTTGAACTTAAAATATTGTTTTGTACCATACTTAATGTATATCTTAAAGTTTTTGTGACAACCTTTTTAATGTGTTAACATATATTTTAGACTTTTCATCAACTTGTATATGGTCTAGTTGATGATGCATTATTAGTTGTATATAAATGTTCATATATGATATGTTTTTTCACCAGACGTAAATTCTAATTCTACATTTTGACTTGTAAGTTCACTTAATACAGCTACCAATTTAGCAACGGTTTAATCTATTAATATAATTTTTTTAATATATATTTCTAGAGCAATCTATTTAAGTCTTAACTTTTAATAATAACCACGCCTTACTTTCAACCATTTTTTGAATATTTTCTAAAATGTTATATTATATTTTTGTCTGGGAAACCTGGAAATGTCAGGGAATTTCAATGTTATAAATTAGTGGCAACTCTGAATTGACAATTGTGAATTGAAATTCCAATCTTATACACTTAAGGTTTATCCTTTGCATTATTTTCTTAGAAAATTGACAAACACACGATCCCACGATGAAACTTTCCACAAATGATATTAAAATACATAAGTTCATGTGTGATTTTTTTCAAACAATTTTAAAAATTAGGTTTTTGAGAAATTCAAGGTATAAATTTGTATGGTATGACCCAGAACTGAAAAAATATCCAAAACTAGTGATGTTACATATCATATGAAAGCTCATAATATAAGCTACAAAAAGGTTTTTTTTACCCAGCCTTCTATTTAATTTCTAGGCAAAGTAATAATTTATTATGTTATTGCATACCAGCAGAAAATTGCAATTTTTTTTTTAGGTGAGCCAAATTTGAAAAAAAATTCAATATGTTAAGGTCTTTTCATCGGTTCACTTGACACAGAATGAGCCATTAGTATAATTAAGACATATGCATATAACCCAAACTTGTTGTTTCAGGTGAATTAGCTAAGTTTGGAGGAGACTTCTACCTACAGTCAACAAATTAAACTCTACATTGTGTTTTGCCTAACTTTTGTGGGCTTAAATAAAAAAGTGTGATATTTGTACGGGTCTACAATTGTGAATCGCTGATAGCCCATCTAGGTTTAGAAAATTGTGTGAAATTTTGAAAAATGATCTTGCCATATGTTACAGGATATTAAACAAAACATATCCATTACAGTAGTGATTTTGTACTTAAATATATAATGTATATATGAACAACATCTAAAATTATTGTCATAATTATGATTGTATTGAAGAAAGAAGTCTAAGAATTAAAAAATAAATCCACTTAGATTTTATCAGGTTACTATTTTTTATAATTCACTGGATTTTTTTATTTTTCTAAAGAGACAAAATTAATTTTATTAAAAGCTGAACACTAATGTTTGAATATGTTCAAGGCTATGCGGTACACAAAATAAAATCTCATTCTAAACTGGAATATGGAACTCTTTGTGCCTTTTATAAGCAAATATTTTGATTTTGTGTATTTATGTGTAAAATAAGAAGGATGTATTACATAATAACCATTTTCTTATTCATGAAGATTTTTGCAGTAAATAGAAGTGTATATAATTTAATAAGTGTTGAGGTAACTTATAAGAGTTTAAGTGATAAAGATACTTCTATTTATGTATGTTGATATAGTAAAAGTTGAAATTAAGAAAAATCTTCTACACTGTATATTGAAATTAGAAGATAAATTTTGTTATAGAAAATCTTTCATTGTTATCTAATAGTTGTTATAAAATGCTTCTTTTTTTTTAATGATATTCTAAAGATTGACACCTATTACATAGTTTTCATTATGCCTATCTTTAATGTTTGTGATCATTTAAACACAAAAGGAAGTAAATTTTGAATTGTCATTCACAAAGGTGTAATTTAGAAAACATGGAATAGTAAAAATATTTTGTTAAAAAAATTTTTTGAAGGTTTAATTTCATAGTTTGTTGTTTTCTTACCAAACAAATGTAATCTTTTGTTTTTAAAGATAATTTTGGAAACAAATTTGTACCTGTAAATTCTTGTCAAATACATTTTGTATACACTGATTGCGCATTAAGTTAAATGGAAATTATGTTGTAATGCCAATCATATGCTTTAATTGTTATGTTTGAAAAAGAAGAAAATTTTTGTTTCATGTTTGTATTAATGAATATTGTTCTTAATAAAGTTACCCTGTTTTTTTTCTTTCTTATAGTTTGTTGGGAATTTAAAGAAATCATAGTATCTAAAATAAATAATTTATTTCTAAAAGTAGATATTATACCCTACATACATCAATTTGAAACAAATTTAAACACCAATTTGGATTGTGCTAATTATGAATAGAATTTGACCAATCGGGCTAAAAATTTGTATTTCAAAGTTACATTAATATAATGTTCAAACACGGTAATTATGGGATATGTTAGTTTTATGGTCTGTATTTCAGTATAGAATTATTGTGCAAACTGGTAAACTATTTTAAAGATTTATAATTTGATTACTAATTTAATCTCAAAGACAGCTTTATGAGCATGTCACTAATATTTTGCATTTGGTTTAGAATATAGTGCAAATGCCTAGATGTAAAATTAGAATTTTATGAGTCTATTTCACAATATTTGGTATTCATGGCAGTTGTTTGTAAACTATGAGTGAATTTATTACAATAGGGGTGTGCAAAGATTCAACTTTGATTTAAAAGTGAAAGCTAGGATCCTCGAGGTAAGGGCAGTTGCAGTTTTTATAGCAAAACTTTTTTTGGTCAAAATAAATGAAATATTCCTCCAGTAGAAACAAGTTTATTTTCTTCACACGGTGATATCAACAGGTGTTGAATATCTGTCGAAGGTGTCCTGGAATTTTGTGACAACTTTTTCTCTACATTTAAAAAGTTTCTCATCTAATGCCGATATGCGTATGACAGATATTCAACAACTGTTGACATCATCATGTAAAGACAACTAAATTATGTTTCTACCGGAGCAATATTTTAATTATTTTGGCTAATCAAAGTTATGCTATTAAAACTGAAAAAACACTGGCCTTGACTCATGTTGTCTATATCCCATCTTAACGATTATAAATTGTGATCATCATCATCATCATGAGCAACTTCCAGCCACTGGCCATTTGTGTTTGGAACTTAAGTCTATCCAAAGTCACTTTTCACCTCGCCTCCTCCACCATGACCCATTCTTCTCCTTTCCTCCACCTAGTTCAGGTATTCTCCTCTACTATGACCCAGTCCTCTCCTTTCTTCTCCACCATAACCAAGCATTCTCCTCTCTCCTACACCATGACCCAGTCTTCTCCTCTCTTCTCTCCTCCACAATGACCCAGTCTTCTCCTCTCTTCTCTCCTCCACCATGACCCAGTCTTCTCCTCTCTTCTCTCCTCCACCATGACCCAGTCTTCTCCTCTCTCCTTCACACTCCCTTCAGTCACCTGACCCTTGCCCATCCTCTCTTGGCCTCCTGCCCCTGTTCTATCCTGGCCTGCGCTGGCTCCTCCATAATTATTCCTCTCGTTTTTCATCCTATTGAATCTTGTCCCTCTTGTTGTACTCAGAAATTTTATTTCACAGACTTGGATTCTGCTTCTGTCCTGATTCATCATTACCTATGTTCTACGTATGTCAATATTTGTACATAGTACGTCCTGTACATCACTCCTTTACACATGTTGTGATAAAAACTTATCAGCTAAGGACAAAATTATGGTAAGATTTTTAATATTTTTAAAAACTTTATTAAATAGCAGTAATATAACTATGCAACCCCTCCCCCCAACATTAAACTTTTTTTTTTAAATATTGACTCTTTGAATTGACTTTGGGAATATATAATATTATTTGATTTAATATCACTTTACAATTCAAAAGTGGACTTCATACATCATTAATTACTTAATGCAAAACAATACCGTCATATTTGCCAATTTGGTAAACCAAATTTATCACAAATCATTGAGATGATAGTATGGCAGGACCTCTACATTAACCAGTAAAATATAGGTCCAAAATATTACATTTTTGGGGCACATCAGTTTCAACTCAAACTTGAGAAGGTTATTTTTTTAAATGTGAACTATTGACGTTACATTTTTCTAACAACTATTGAGGTTTTACCCTTCTCTTCTTTCAATGTTTACAGCTAGAGTTGTGTGAAACTTCAACTTCGCTTGGAAAAAATTTCTCCAATAAAAATCTATGTTCAATTATGGCAAATTTCATGTGTTATAAAAATTATAAATTAATGTTCTTATGAAATAATCTGAAGTGGTAGAATTTACATGTTGTGATAGTAACTTAATTTATATAATTAGAATAGAAAATATTACAAACATTGTTATGTGGTAAAATAAATTTAAGCCATTTTAGTGCATAAAATTATATAAACAAACACAATATATTTTTTTAACGCATAAAATAACAAACCTAAAGTCTTTCAATTAGAGTTTGCTTCTAATTGTAAAAGTGGTCTTTGCACACGTCTATTAACAGCAATTTATTTCTTTATAAACAAAACTGAGGGGTGTCATTACTACTAATTTTGCACAAGTTTTTCATTAACAAGCCCAACAATTTGTATGAACTTTGTGGAAGTCACATGTTTCTTAGCACAATTAATATTTAATAGTACCTTAGGAAATCCATGACTTTTAGCAGCAATTAATCATAAAGTCGAGGTTCTTTTGTTGATTCCTGAGCAGGTGATAATCATTTTCAGTAAATGTTAAAGTTTATCTTTGTTAAATTTGTGTACATACTTTGTTAATATTGCAATATTTTTTGTTGTGTTTACAAAGGAATAAATATCTAAAAACAAAAGTTCTTTAAATTAGTGAACTTCAATTAAATCACAATTCCTTAAAACTGCCTAACTTTGGCCAGTCGGGTACACTGTTAGGGATGATCACTCTTCTCCCCGAGCAAATGTTGGGACCTTTTAATAAATTCCCACTCTGATGCGCATAGGTTAGTTTTTTTTAGCAATGCATCTTACTTCTAGTTCAGGTTATACACATGTATTAATTACGCTAATAAGCTACAAATAAGGATTGAATTTAGAAGAAGTGAACCTGCATTTGTTTGGAGGGAGAGTGGAAAACAATTTAGGGGGAAAAAACCTCAGTATATCCAACGGTGATTAAAAACCTGATATCCCTGTCATTGGCAATCTAATCTATTTTGAGAGTAACCCATTAGACCAGGTGGCCACCAAAGCAGGTTTAGGTTAATTGTGGCTAAGGCTGGGTTTATATAAACTATTTTTTTTTCACGTCTCGCTTTCACGCAGATGTTACTCTAGTGTGTTAAGGATGGGAAAGGTTGAATTTAGAGTAAGAGTGGAAAACCATTGTGGAAGAAACCATCGTCATTAGACCCGACAGATTTGAACCACAGATCTCATCAGCAGTTCAATCTTTAGCGAGAGCTACATTTACGAGAGTACATTCAACCACCAAAGTCTGTGTCAAAATATTATTCGAATTAATGTTCGGACTTGGTTCAATTCATCATTCATGTTCACCTTCACAAAAAACACTTTTTTAAATATTGTTTGATAAAACTTAACAATATGCAACACTAATTTAACTCTTTATCAACTTTAAATTAACTTTTCAGATGCACAAGACCTATATTCTTCCAATATATCTATAGACGAGTTCAAGAACTTGGTAAGAATGTTTACTGTTTAAGGGATGCCAGGGCCAAAATAATTTTTGTCGCTTTCAAAAATAAAGTTTTTTCCCTCCTTGATAAATTTAAGTACAGTAGGGCCCTAATATCCGCTGCCCAATTTTATTTATTTTTCATTAAATAAAAAAATTGTTTAAGATTCAAACCATGTGCCAAGTGAGAACTGGCTGTACTATCAGCAGCACAAACGTTTGACCTAACAGCAGTAGATCTAGGAATGTATTACCCGTGGGTATGGGTGCCCCACTGTAATGCAAAGCAATTTAATTGAGAACTGCATTGATATAAACTAAAAAATGGGCATCCACCGAAGTCGTAGGCCCCTGTATTGCCCCTCAAGTCTCCTATGTTCTAGTTAGAGGGTATTCAAAGACTTGTGAAGGGGTACATAAAATTAATAAATATTCATATAGTTCTCATTATTTATTTTGGATGTTATTTATTTTAGATGTAGAGTATAGAATATGTATAACTAGTACCAAGGACCAACCCCACTTTGGCGGCCACGTGGTTTAAAGCATAACTCTCACAATATATTGAACTGCCAACGACGGATATATCGGAATTCAAAAACTGGTTGCGTTTTCCACTTTCCCTCTACTTAAATACAGATACACTTATTATAAATTCTCTCTTACTAATCCCTTAAAAATCATTCTAATTATTCCATAAGCATACAACCTGATCAGGTAGCAAGACACAGTGACAATAAAATAGATAAAAATTAAGCACCGACAGCTTTAGGAGTACACTGCTAAAGAGAAACTATATCTGGGGGTACACGAACATACAAGGGGGAATACCATTGCTCTAGGATAATTTTTTTTACGTCTGATTGGATAGTTCTTTTACCAGAAAGTGGAGTGATATTTTTTAGATTCATTCATATTATCTTTAAGTTTATGATACTTTACAATGCTAGGTATTTCAGTATCTCAAAAAAAAAGTTTAATATTTGGTTGTTTTTGAATCATCATCATATTTAATCAAGAGAAGAAATAATTATAAATATATGGTCTGGCAACAATTTAGCTCGGCCGGTAGTGTTTCTGCCTGCTGAAGTAAGGGACTTGGGTTGAATTCCTGGTATGGCTGAAAAATTTATCATTAGTGAAATTGGGGTTTTCCCCTTTCACAGCGACAAGCTAACGACCAGGGGACTGGATGTTGTGTCGGTTCTAGTCACGTGTAGATATAATCATGTGGTTCAGAAAAGGTTTTAATGATTTCTTACTGTATCGAAATTCTTTTAATGTGTGTTTATATATATGTATATTAAAAGAATATATATATAATTTAGCCTGGTATTAGATTTGGATTTGAAACCTTATTTTTAAAATACACAATTAGAATAATTTTCACCAAAAAAATATGAAGCAAGCTTGATATTTTTTAGTCTTACTATCCCTTTGGGTTATACACCTATGTACTAAATTACGCTAATGGTCTTGGTGATCAGGAAGCTTATATTTAGAAGAAGTATACCTACATTTGCGTGGAGGGAGAGTAGAAAACCATTTTGGAAACACCACCCTCAGTAAATCTGACCTTGATCAAATGCAAATAAATAGAAGTGTTTTCATTTACTAGCTGAGATACATATTTATTTGCATTTGACTTTAATTATGTATAATGCTCACTTAGAAGATAATTACACAATCCTTCCTCTGTTGTGTCTGAAACTGGATAAAACCCAAGAAATAATTCTCGAACTGCAACTTCAGAAGAGTCAATCTACAATTCTTACTATAAACACTATCTGTTCAGTGTGAATGACATATGGCATGCAGTCTATAATTACTGAAAAATATTTGGCCTTCTTTACAAATTCCTTGATTTTTGATTTTATGTCATTTGCTAAATCCGATATGGTTTCATTTTGAAAAGCATGGCCTAAGTAATGAGGCATTTGACTTATTACAGGTTGAGATTTTGTTATGTTATTGACATACTGTGAGATAACAGTGTCAAGTTTTGCCAACATTTCTATAGCCTTTAAAAAATTCCCATTGTTTGTTTCATATAATTTATTAGGAATGTGCGAGACTTGAAAATATCTCAAAAATTCGAGAAATCAATAAAAAGCAAATGGCCCTAAAAAAATAAAAAATAAAACCAGGTATTTATTATTTCCAATACCATAATAACCCAAAAATAGCCGCATACCTCTCCAAAAAACGGCCTTCATTAAGACATTTTTTAGTTATAAATATTGTTCTTCAATATCAAACTTTAACAATATAAGTTGTTAAACTATCAAATTAAATTATAAATGGTGTTCATTGTAACTACCTATCACCATTTTATTAATCACATTTAAAATGTGTATGAGTTATATTGCAAGTGTTTGAATTAACTATTATAAGACAATCTAAAGCAAGCGCTAGCTCAAATGCTAAAAAGAAACTCTATAAACTATTTAATTACTTTAATAAACATAATTTACATTTTTGTACTTTTAAAGGACGTTTTCTAGTCTCGTGTTGCGATAATTTTTTATATTCTCGTCTTGAATTGAAAAAATTATTCTCGCACATCTCTATAATTTATCATTTTCACCCATGAAAGCTACATTGCTCTTCTAAAAACTGAACAATTGCAACTATACTTTCAATAATGGCTCGCCATTGTCTTTTTTCTTATTCAAAATACTGCTGTTGTTCTTTTTCAACTTTACAACTTTTACAACTTTTGTTGAGGCGTGTTTTTAATTCATAGCAGTTTTTCAGATGTTCTACACTCATTTCATGCTGCGATAAATGAGTGGCTAAATGTCGTCAATCTGAAAACTCCTATCTGTTAATTTGTTTGTTTTAAAGCAAACAACTTGCAACAAAAGCAAGACACACTATTTGATTTTGCAGAATTAAATAACCAAGCTCTTTAAACTTTTTCCCCGTTAGATAAAAGTCTCATATACTGTGAAACAGAAAATGATCTTCCATTGCTATCTGTAGGAAATTTCATATTTTGAGGCGTTACTGGTCCCTTCTGAATTATGAGTTTTATTAACCGATTATTAATAATCGGTGCCCAGCTAAAGGGATCCCCTATATCATAGTCAGTTGTCAATTCAACACAACTATTATTATTTACCAAATTATCTTCAACACAACTTGATTAAGTCACTGATGTTTCTTAGCACAATTTCAAAAGAACTTCAGACTTGTCATTTGATTTTTCACCAACAGCTTCACCCTTTCTGTCTGATTTAAATTCTGAAGAGAGCAGTGTTAAAGCTGTCGTGTCACGAGTGACAGATGGTTGCATCTTCGACATTACATTATTTGGAGGTAGAAGCCAGATATACCTACCAAAAGTATTAATAGACTTACGAGGAACACTAGAAGTAACTCTTGCCAGGCTTAAAAATTGGTCGAGTACAAATATTTTAATTTCTTTCTTTTTATAATAATAACTAAATAATTTCAGCCACTACAAAAACATTTAGTTGTATCTACACAGGTTTAAGACCTTGATTTTGTTTTTTGTTTGATGTATTCAATTTTGTGTTAGATGTATGTTGATTTCAATGCCATTAAAATTACCATAGAATTTAAACTAAACAAAACTTAAACAAAGAAAAAATCAAAGATTAAACTCAGATCACTTAAGAATCCGATGAGTGGATTTATCTCTTAAGTCAGATTTACATATCAATACCAATATAGCACTATACAGTGACTGTATTCTAAGGTAAATAAAAAAAAACATGTTTTTGTGTTAATTTTTAATTACTATTATTTTTATTTTTTTATTATACATTTCAAACCACTTGGCAGTAATTCATTTTATTTATTTTTTTATTTTTCGGATGTGTTATTTAGATTTAGATTACAAAGTGTGAAAATGCTTATAAATTATAAAATTCACACATGCATAGCCTTTTCAAAATATCTTATGTGCTCATTTTTAAAGTATAGTTCTGGTTCACTCAGAAAGGTGGCAATCTTACCTTAATAGATTACACTATGGCCCTATCTTGTAAGACACACCATAGTGGAACCAAGCAAAGTAAGCTTGCTACCTTCAAGGGTGGACAAAGGGTACATGGAAATTATAAAGTGCTGTGATTAAATATAATCCCCTCATATTTTGAATGATCAATTCATCAACCAAATACCACTTTGCTTCCACATCTTTACATTCTGGTTAAGGATAAACCAAAAATTAGTTCATCTGGTTCACAAGTGTCATTACTTGATAACAATTAGATTAGTCAAACACTACTTTGATTTGACATCTTAATTTGCAACCTGTTAAAAATCAATAAGTTGTAAAAAAAAAAGTTGTAAAAAAAGAGAGAGTTAATAATATCATTAATTTATAGGGAAAAACAAAGCATGAGTTAATATTTTTTGCCGAGGTTAGACGAAGATATAGAAAACCGAGTTGCTTTACGAGGATGCCTTGGCAGCTTGCCGCCTCTTCACATCCCAGTTGTATACTCTGGCCATATTTACCTCTGTTGTCGTAAACTGGTCACTGAAACATGAATGGGAGAATTCACCCATTTAGTAACAGGAGGGAATGAATATATAAATTTATCAGTTCTAATCAAATGTGTTGAAACGGTTTGATTTAAATACATATCGCCTAATAAAAAAGTTGGATGGAGTAGAGCTGAGAAAAGTATAGAACGTAAAATATCTTGGAAGTGTGATTGAGGAGAAAGGTGGAAGTAGAGAGGATCTAATGTGAAAAGGACAGCAGGGAAAGTTGTTCTATATCTGTGTAAGAGACCAGCTATGGAGAAGTGCCCTTGAAGTGTAAGTAAGTGTAATTTGTACCCATTGTCACATATACAGCAGATATATAGGCAGTGAAGTTAAGAGAGACTAGGAAAGTGGAGACCATGGGAATTAAGTTTGTGAGGAGCATGTTAGCTGTCATGAGGAGAAACAGGATTAGGAATGAAGTTATCCAGGAAAGAGTAGGAGTACATGAGATAGTAGAGGAAGCAAGACTGAAATGACATGGGCATGTAATGAGGATGGAACAAGAAAGGATGTCAAACCATATGTTGGAAATGGAATATGTAGGAAAAATACCGCAAGGGAGGCCAAGAAATAGATGGGAGGAGCAGATAACAGAAAGTGTGCAAGTGAGAGAAGAATGGAAGAAAATAAAGGAGGCAAAGTGGTGGAAGAATAGAGGAAAAAGGAGACATTTTACTAAACTGGCCCGGCCACAGGCTGAAAACAGTTATTATGATGATAATGATTATGATGATATATTACCTGCTTTGGTGGCTGCATGGTCTAAGGCACTACTCTCACAATAAACTCTATTTACAAAGATAGGGAGATCGGAGTTCAACCCAGGTGAGGTATACTGAGGCTAAATGGTTTTCCACTCTCCCTCCACGCAAATGCGAGTATACTTCAACTGAATTCAAACTTCCTAACCCCTAACACAGTGTACCAAACAGGTAGTAAGCGTTAAAAAAAATTACATGTTGCATAAAGAGGAGCATCATGAAGTGCATTAGAGAGAATACCAAGGAGGATGATGGTGATGAAGTGTAAAAAGACCACAAGGGAGACCAAGAAAGAGATGGGAGGAGCAAATAACAGAAAGTGTGCGTGTGAGAGGAGAATAGAAGTGATTTAAAGAAGAAGCATGATTGGAGGGTAGAGGGAGATGGAGGCAGTTTACAAAACTGATCTGACCAGAGGCTGTAAACAGTTGATATGTTAAATAAAACCATTACGTTAGATATTATTTCCCTAAAATGAATTCTCATTCGTTTTCGTCGATTTTTTTTATCGTCGCGTCTTACCACTTGTTCAGGTTATATGTATATACGATAATTACTCTAATGGGGTAGGGAGCAGGAAAGAAACATTTTAAAGGCAATCTACCTGCATTTGTGTGGAAGGAGAGTGGGGAACCATTTAAATAAAACCAGGCCCAGTAAACTCGACAAGGATTTGAACTCCAATCTTCCCGTCATCAGCAGGCCAGTCTATCAAGAGAGTAGCGCCTTAAACTATTTGGCCACTGAAGCAGGTTTAAATTATTTCTATCCACCAGTATTCAGAACTACCATTGTTTAGTTTCTAGAAAGAGCTACTTACCGCAAGAAATCCAGATCATGCTCCACGTAGTTCAAGTTTTTCTTTGCCGATTGTATGTTGTTTGTTAACAGGTTCAGGGCATCAGCAAGGGTATATTCCAACATTACATTGGCCTGGGAGGAGAACCAGATTTATTACTCGGCTGTGTCCGTGTCATTACAAGAATGAAAGTCATGTGACACTAGTGACTAGAAGGGATGGTCAAATGTTTTGTCCACTTGAAATAGACCAAAAAAATCAGTTTTTTTTAGCACCGTATCTTACTACCCATTCAGGTTATATGCTTATAAACTAGGGAAGTTATAGTTTTATGGAGTGTAACCACATTTTCATGGAGGTTGAGTGGAAAACCATTTTTAGAAAAACCAGCCTCAGTACACCCGATTGAGATTTGAACCTTGATCTCTCGATTAACGGCAGTCTAATCTATTGCGAGAGTAGTGTATTAGATCTCGCACCCATCGAAGCAGGTAAGACTAGGTTTTTATACTATATTGGGTGTTTTTAAAAAAGAATATATGTAAGCATGGTTCCTCATACTTTCTACCAACAATAAGCTAATTCTTATATTCAAAATGAAAGTTGAATCAAATCCACTATTTTAAGAATCCGAATCTTTGTTTAACTTTTGAATCCTAAATATCAAATTCGAACCCAAATCTTGGGGAAAAAAATGAGCCTCAGAGAGGAAATAGAAATATATAATGGAATAATATAAAATACAAACAGTAACTTTACTAAATGTAAAAAAAATCTTATAATTTATACATTATAACATTTGGTTAAGTAGTATTAAATTAATGTTCTGGGAGCTTGTAGTGAAGTTTGTTTGACATGAGTCTTGAATTAAATATTTTATCAAATCTTATACATCCTTTAGGATTCGAGGGTCCCCATCCCTATTAAAAATATTAGTAGAGAAAAAAAGTTTTAATCACTAGTTTTAGGTTTGTTATGTGGACAAGACTAAAATTTTGACTCAGTCATTTTTGTTCTAACTTTATTTTTGGGTGTTGGGGGAGGGAAGAACCTTAACCATAAATCTTAAGTAGGTCTACTTAAAAGTAGGCTAATTGGTGTAACATGAACTTTAGAGCTTAGTTAATGCCCAAACCTAATGATCATTCTTTCCAAAGTAAAACAAAGTCTGTGACTATTAACAGTTCCAAGTGCAGCTTTTATTATATACAAAGGTTTGATTAAATGATTTAATCAATATTCAAATTCAATAATAATAACAATCAGTAATAACAGCAAATAATAACTAGCCTATCATTGTAATCCAATCAATGAAAGCCCTTGCTGAAAAACAAAATATGTAGACCTACTTTAGGACATTGGAAACACACATTTATTATATTATATTCATTAAGCACACATACCTGTTTAGGTAGCCTTATGGTCTAAAACGTCACTCACCCTCGCAATAGACAAAACTGCCAATGGTGAGGAGATTGTGGTTTGAATCCTGGTCGGGTGTACTCAGGATGATTTTCCATGCAAATGTGGGTACACTTCTTCTAAATCCCCAACTAATTTGTGTGATTAATACCTATGCATATAACCTAATGCTTTACAAAAATTCAAGCATATAACATAGCATAGCATAATAGCTTTTTTTTTAAAACTTATGTCAAGTAAAATAAATATGATATCCCAACACATAAACTGATTTAGAACTTAACTGAAAACAAATAAGAACTTATAGCAGTTAGATTCACTTACTCCGAGCCATAGGCACACTTTGTCTGTAGGGGGCACCACCGCTTTGACGTAGACCTGATCAGATAACATGTACTGCATCTCAATCTCCCTGGTCAAACCACTCTGCTTCTGGAGGAACTTAATCATCTCGAGAGAATTCTCCAACTCGGGGATTTGTAGCTTCAATCTTAAAACAACGAGAATGTTGCAGCATTAATAGACAGAAAACAAAGGGCACTAATCCATTTAGTTGCAGTACATCTCAACACAGACTAACTCACATATTATGTTTTGTTACTTAGCAGCATGTCCAACTACCCGTTCAGGTCATACACATTCATACTAATTACATTAATAGGCCTACATTAGAGATAAGGAAGGTTGAATTTAGAGAAATGTTTACTGTATTTGTGCGGAGGCATAGTTGAAAACCTTTTAGGGAAAACCAACCTCATTACACCTGAATAAGATTTCAATCCTGATCTCCTCGTCATCGGCTGTGTATAGTTTTCGCAGTGAGGGAGGACAGTAGTCAGCTGGTCATGAAAGTGGAAGAACACCACCACCAGACTGCCATTTTGAGTGTTACGCTTAGCTCTGGAGTGCTTCCATTTAAAATGATAAATTGTGTGAAAATGTCACTCTTTTCTGAGTGGTTTCATGGTAGCATCTACAGCAATAATTAAGAATGCGGTAGTAAACTTGACATTTGACAATCATGTAGTAAATGGAGGTTGAGCAGTTATTGACTAAGTTGCCATAAGCATTTTATAAAACTATAAAAAAAAAGTTTCGAAATTGGATATTTTATAAGCTTAGCTGAACATTCATGATACTTACCTTCGTCTCTTGGAAAGAAGATTATATTCCATAAACTTGTATTTGCTGTGTTGTTCATCTAACCTTTTAAGTACTTTTTCCGACATTGTCATCTAGCGACATAAATGCATCCACATCATCCTAAAATATATCAGCCCAAAATTAGTGTTTAAAAGGTTGGTACTAGTTTCACCAAATAATTATGTTTATGGTGAAGGGAGTATGGATAAAATCTATTAAATAGGGCAGTGAAAATAATTGATAGTTACTTAAACCAAATTTATGGGTGTGGATATTTTATATAGCAAGACAAGGAAATAAAAAGAAAACTTTTAGGCTTTATTATGTGTGATTAACCCTCAAGTTAAACTGGATTTGTTCTATTTCTATAACCAAGGTTATCAAATTGACTAATTGAAGTAGGCAAAAAAGAAGGGAAAGTACATGACCACACAAACCTTCCAAAAATGTATATTATTTAACACTCTATGCTTTATTTAAATTAAAAATGTGACACAAATTTAGTGTGGACTTTAATCCGAAACGGCTTTGATCAAAATAAGGTAAGCCTATGCAATGAAAAATAGTAATTTTTACAGTAACAAATAATATTATTTTTTTATTAGATTACCACAAAAGCAGCTTCAGGTATTCCTGCATACGATTTCTTGACTTCATCTTCTGAATTTTCTAATTTATTCGTCTCTACTACCTCCATATTTAAATCAGGGGATCACAGATTAAACACCAGCCATGGATAAGAGGAAACAGCTTATTTGATGAGTTTAGATTAAAGAGTTATCCATGACTAGCAACACTTTTATGAAGTGGAGAAGTGCGAAACTACAACGATTTTGATTCTGTTAACTAAGAAATAGGTCTACCATAGTACTGGTATCCATAAGAATAAACAAATCGTAAAGAAATAAAAATCAGATTTAATTTAATATAACTGCAAAAGTAATCTGAAAATATAAACTATAATAATAAAAAATTAATAATCTTAATTATATCTCGGCGTATCCTCTGAATCTTTCACCGGCACACACAATCTGAAAGAGACTGGTATTAGTAATTCTATCAATGGGTGGGGTGACTTAAGAATATGGCACTATGAAAATAATGATTTGCAAATGAGAAGAAGTTTAAAATACACGTTATATTCTTCCAATAAAATAAATAAAATGTGCCATGTACATTTCCCCACCTGACAGATGTAAAGATACAAATCAAATCCTTGGCATTTCATAACATTTTGATTAATTATAGAAACTTAAAACATTTACATAACTAATAGATGAAACCTCATCTCACAAAAAATAATATACTCCAGATAAAGATACATATATTAAAATATTCTTGAAGGAAATTAAGGACGAACACACTTGAATTTTAAGTTCACAAAATAGTTATAATAATGAGAAATTATGAGTAAATCTTTGATGTATAAAATTTGGTTTAAGGCATAAAAAATACATTAATTTGAAAATATATAATTTAATGTGGAATATAATGTTAAATGTATTAATGTTAATGTTTTAAAAATGGTGGCATTGAGATGTGAACACGCGCCCGGTCAAAAAGTTAGTATCAAGTTCGTAGTCACCTCTATAACTAAACACTTGAAAAAAGAATAGTTTCCAGAAGAAAAAGAAAAAAAGTTTGCAGTCGAAAGTATATTAGCTGACTCCTACTTAGTATAAAATGGTGATAGATTTAATATAATAAGTAGTGGTGGCTATGACATATTTGAAGTATGGTGTAGATTGATTAAGAAAACATAATAGTAATAAGTAAAATGGCTCCTGTGTTGAAGTCTCGTAGGTCGGTCGTTAAAAGTAGGTGATAAAAAATTTATAGTTTACTCATATCTTAGTAGTAACTGTCCTCTGATCCTCTCGCTATCGTCGAAGTAGTGGTTATCATCACCTTAAAGTGGTTTACGGCGCCTTTAAGGTAATTTAGACCGTGGAAAGGCCTATGAAAACTCAGGAACCAAATCTCACACGTCCATTTTTAACCAAATCTTCAGCGCCAAGTTACCAACCCCGTTTTCTCATCTCTTCTCCGCCATGTCAGCATCCTTTCCGGGCCTTGAACTTGGCCCCGCACTCAGCACAAAATAACAATATAAGAGTGGGAAAAAAGAGTAGAATTTGAGAATTTTGGAATTTGGAACAAAAATAATTAATAAGGTTAAATGTAAAATGGCAAGGTAAATACGTGAAAACGTTATTTAAAGTCTCTTCTTTAAGTCATCCAATGGTCAAAAACTCTGAAAGCTATTTGTTTACATGAAACATCTGATTTTAGAATCACCTCTTTGAAATAAATTTTCACTTAACTCCTATGAATGCTTCTGACGTCAGCTTGTATCCCTTGTACCAAGCTTATGTTTCCAATAGTCCCACTAGAGGGTGGTGATTAAAAGATAGTTTGAAACCATTTTTCTCTATAAGATGATACTGTTTATAAATTTATGTTGGTATTTCTCATCCCAGTCTTTGACATAATTAAATATTTCCATCACATCACTATGCATATTATATTTATATAACAGGTGATAAACTCGGCACAGTGGTGACATAATGGTGACCATTATTGGTAAAAGATATTTTTTTTTAGCACCACGTCTTACTCGTCTTTCGGGTTGTACGCATTTGCACTATTTACGCCAATAGCTTTAGAGATGAGAAAGGTTATATTTGTAGGTAGTGTACTCGCATTTGGGTGGAGGGAGATTAGAAGTACATATAGGAAAAGCTCTACCATTACACTAGACGAAGATTCGAACCTCAATATTCCCCTCATTAACAGTCAAATCTACTGCGAGAATAGCGCCTTAGACCACGCGCTCACTGAATCGACTGGTTATTGTTATTTAATATAAAACTTATACACATACTTAATCACGCCGTTCCTGTACGGGGTAGACAAAAACTGTGCATATAGCTAAAAAATACAACAAAAAAGCAAATCCTTACTTAATTTATTCTCACTAACTTTCTCCACACGTCACTATCCTCGCATACTCCCTTCAATTCAACAACATCCATATATCTAGTCATGCAGGCTATTTTATTCTGAAGACTCTATTTTTCTCTTTTTCACGCATTTATCTACTACGTTTAGCCACCTCTTACATGGCCTACCTCTTCCTTTCGATCCACACACTCTACCATCGTATATTTGCTTTGTCACTAATATAATATAATATATGAAAACACTTATGTAAAGTATAAACTAATATAAATCGTTATAAAAAACACTATTTTTTGCTTGCCTACTTAGCTTTGTCATTCTTGTAAAAACCAAACCAAAGTAAATTGGTTCATTCACTTTTCTAATGAATCACAAATATGCAAAAATCACCCACTCGACTATGTAATGGACATGCATTAATAACTATGAATTTAAATATAAGTTTAAATTCGTACTACATATGGACTGTTAAATAATGTGTTTTTACACAGGTATTGCCTTGATTCAAATATGACCATTGAAAATTTTTATAGGGGGCATGGTTTTAAACTCTTAAAGAAAATTCCAATATTAATTGTTTTAAATTTGATTGATGTGATTTGCAAGTTCTTTGATTGCATGCAGGGTTTATAATTTGCTGACACTTTAAGTAGTACAATTTAATCGTATAACAGTTGTACATAGTAACACTTATATTAAAATCATAAAATCATTCTCCACGTATAAAAAGATTCAAAAAAAGATTGGCTGCAAAAGGACCTATATCACATAATATAATGGAGTTTCTGCTGTCGTCAGATTCGAATCTAAATTTGGTTTAAAAGTGTCATGGCGGTAATGTTGAAGGTAAAATGTTTACCCGGTCATCTGAGTATCAAAATCATTAGTTTAGTTACCAAGATGTTTAAACTAAAATTGTTTGATTAAAAATGAGAAATACATGTCTTTCTTCAATATATAATATGCAATGAACGCTCACAATTGTTAATAAAATATAAATTATATATATTCACTCTTCTATATTTATTTCTCATATTTCATAATGTTTCTATTCAAATATTTTCTTGTAATATTAAATTAATTTAAAGTTCAATCACATATATTAAATTGAGTCTAATATATTATTTGGTGTAAATACCTATTTTCTTTGTAATGCTTATTGTGATTCACACATTCGGATGATCTTGGTTATGTTTTTCTCATGCTATACATATTAACAAAAGTGATACAAATATATTTGAATTATTTTAAGAATTTATCTTTAGTCATTATTCACTATGGTTATTTTAATTTGTTGCACAGAAAGGCTTATGTTAATTTAGTGATTAAAAATATTTTGGATATGCAGGCTAGAACAAAATTTACTTGAAACTCTTTTGACAGCAATGAATAACTTAGTTTAAAAAAATACCTTGTGATATTGAATCCTGTCACTGTCTTTGTTGAAATAAATGTGACACAATAATAAAGTTTTTGTGAATTCAATGCAAAAATATAAATGGTAAGAGACAACGGAATACTATTTTGCTGAATGACATATAAGTTTAACAATAAAGTAGGATTCTTTTGGGAAGAAAGTTGTAGAAAATATAAACTTTTTTTTGTGGTCACTATATTATTTTACCTATACAATCATTAGTATTATTTTAATGAGGTATTCATACTATCTATCAAAAGGAACAGCAGCAGATCTAATGATTACTGATGAATAGGGCCTATATGACTGTAATTTTAGTAACTTCTTTTATCTTCCTACCAGAACTCTAATAACTTAGGCCTATATTTACTAGACAGTGACATTTATAACTTGTACTCCGATTTAAATTGAAATATATTTCACCCAGACACCTATTTTATAGGACAAGAACCAGTTGATGTTCGAAGACAAATGGCCATCCATGAGGCCGATCATTCTGAAATTGCTTCAGCAGGAACCAGTGACCCAGACCGAATGGCAGGAGCTTTTCTACTCGGTCCATCTTGTCTGCCTTTGGGACGAGAAGGGGCCCCCCAAAGTCAAGGAGGCCCTCAAAGATGACATTATGGACTTTATCAAGCAAGCCCAACAGGTCAACCATTATTATATGCCAGTCTCACATATTATATTCTGTTCTCATTTGATTAGGGTATCTTTTGGGTTTAGAATTCTTTCCCTCACTTTTAGAAAAAAAAGTTTTATTACAATAATTTATTTATTGGATGTAGGCCCCTATTTAAGGTGCACTTTCTAAACTGAATGATTATATCAGCACATGAGAATTTTCTTTGAGCGAGAGTAGAAGAGCCTACCAATTTCGCTGCGAAAGGCCTATTCACATACCTTCCAGTGTTTTTTTTACAAACCACAATCGACATGGGACCAACGGCTGTGCTTCTCCTCGGAAGAAAGTTGTGCTATGGATTTTTATCGCTCTAAAGAAAAATCCATTGGTCCTGGCAAGGTTTGAACCCATGATAATTGGGTCCTAAGGCGAGCACTTTACTCCAAGACCACCGAGGTTGAC
>CABFWB010002540.1:0-61656 GCA_902151455.1 Timema bartmani | reverse complement strand
AAAAAAAAAAAAAAAAAAGAGGGAATAAACTTTACACTTCATGATTCATCATCATCATCCTCATCAATTGTTTCTAACCTGTGGCCGGCTCAATTTAGTAAAATACCTCCATCTTCCTCTATCCTTCCACCACTCTTCCTCCTTTATTTTCTTCCATTAATCTCCTCTCACTTGAAAACTTTCTGTTATCTGCTCCTCCTATCTCTTTCTTGGCCTCCCCTGAGGTCTTTTTCCCACATACTTCATTTCCAACATTTTCTTCGGTATCTTAATTTTTTCCATCATCATTACATGCCCATAGCACCTCATTACTAAACACCTGAATTAGGGATGGATGAGAATTAATTTTTGATTTCGGGATGGGAACAGGATGGGAAATTAGTCAAAATATCGGGATTCGGGACGGGAATGGGAAATTTTAAAATTACTCTTTAGAATAATCTTAGACTTAAAATATATTGATTTCCAAACTAATATGGTAACACTTGTTAAAGTTATAGTATTATTAAAACCCACTTCAGTGGTCCAAGGCATCACTCCCGCAATGGACTAGACTGCTGATGACGAAGATATTTAGTTTGATCTTGGCCAGATGTACTAAGGGTGGTTTTTCCTGAATGGTTTCCCACTCTATCCACTCAAATGCAGGTACACCTTTAAATTCAATCGTCCTCATTCCTAACACACTAAAAACTAAGAACATAGCTAAAAGATGTAATGTTAATTCAAGATGCTGATCTAGGTCCCAGTTACAGGCAAGGAATCGGGATGAATAGTGTAACTAAATAAATAAAATAAATAAATAAAATTCCTAACACCCTAAAATAATTAGTACATAGGCATATAACCGGAGCGAGTAATAAGACCCGGTGCTAAAAATAATTGCTAAAGGTAATAAAAACAATAAAAATAACATAATAAAATAAATAGAAGTGTCCGCAAATAGCTTTTTTTTTTATCAAATCAAATAGCAAAATTTTGAATTAATATCTTATAATACAATTAATAAAATAGTTAATTATATTACATTTTTGATGGAAATTATTTTTATTAGTTAGTTTATTTTGAAAATGGTGTTTTATATTTAATTGTTTGCATAAGGAAAAAAATACTAAAAAACATAATGTTTAGCCCCTCTTCAATTTGCTATAAGTATGAAATTGCAAAATATTATCTAGTTTCAAATGTTACTTTTCTTAAATGTTCTCTCTAGATTTGACACCCCTTATATTCTACTCCCTGTCTGGATCAACAACAGACACTCTGAACCCTCATAAATGGTTGACCTTGGCAAGTTACTTTCTTTCCCTCCCTTCCTTCCATTTCTCACCCCAAAAGATAGAAGAATATATCAGTCCTTCTCTAAATCTTTCATGCTCTTTAACTTACTGAACCCAACAAATCACTATTAATAGACAGAGCACACACAATAAGTTACACGCCTTCCCAACTTGTTTGTCTCTCTGCAAGTGGTAAAATAACCCCCTCCCCATCCCAGCCACCAAGTTTGCTAAATAACAAAGAAAAAGACTGGCTAGAAAAGAGATTAACAGTGATGAGTCAGCAGTAACTGCTAGAACATGAGCCCCACATGCCATTTGTTTTGTTTCTTGGAACATTATGTTTTGTTTCCCCGCCTGAAACTTTTCGGGAAAGAGTCAATCCTGCCCGGGAAAGAGTCAATCCTGCCTGATCAACGGGAATAGATAAAATTCCCGACATTTTCCCGAGAGTTCGGGATCCTGTCCACCCCTAACCTGAATGTATTAATGTTATAATGATTGCATTTTAGCAAACAAATGTTAACATTTATTTGCTATTACTATTGTCTAGTGGTGTGCGAAGTTTTGAAACTTTGACTTGGCTTAGAAAATAATATCAACTTCAACTTCACTTTGAAAAAAAACTTTGACTTTGAAAATTACTAGGCTTTACCAATGAAATTATTGGCAGCTAAAATACTAAATTTATGGTCAATTATTGTCATTCTTAGCTGTTATGTACATAAAAAATTTAAATTCATTTGAATAAATTCTGAAATAATTGCATTGTAAGTTAAAATGATAAAAATTTATTTATCAGACCAGTAAACCCTTGTGAAACTTTTGCACATTCAACCTCCCCCCTCCCCAAAACCCAACCGATTTAGTCTTTTGTTGGGTTATTGAATTAAATACTCAGTGGAGTATATACACAAAATAGCAAAGAGAGTTTATTAATTAATGTGAACATATTTACAATTTACAATACCTCTTTGTATTTGTATTTGTATTTGATGTCAGAATGAAATCATCTTGAATTTATATTTTTCTTATAACTTAAATTTTAAACAAACAATGTGTTTTAATGTAAATTGAGCATCAATTATGGTGATATGGAGTTTTTATTATGATATTGCCCTGTGATTGAGCACCATTTATTACGATATTGGATTATATTGTGATGTGAATGTGGACAATACCGGGTTTTATGATGATGACGCGTACATGTCTTACTACGTACTTATCACACGGTTTTGTGATCTGATTATTTGTGATTTTAATTCTTATAAAATGAGTAGACTTTTAATGTTGCACACAATTTATTTAGATGTTTACACCTTCGGTACTGAAGATTTAATATTGAATGAAACCGTTTTTGTTGATTTACGGACTGTTTTTCTGTGTTATTACATATTCCGTATTTTGAGTACTATGTGCTGTGTAGATTTATGGTTACTACTACTGTTATATTACAGAGTTCTCTAGATCTATGTTACCGGCACTGTTATATTACCAAGTTCTGTGTGGATTTATGTTACTACTGTCGATTCATATGCACAAGTTGCTTATATATGACCAACCCCTTGCCTCTTGGACCCCTTGTCACCATTGTTAAAACTAACTAAGGGAAAAACTCCTGGCAACCTGATGTAAAGGCTGGCTTCTTATTGGATAGAGGGAGCCAGCATGTTACATGATCTTTCTAATACAATGGAGTTGATCTTTTCTGGAAAAATAAGATTTTAAAACATAGTGTATTGAAATTACTTCTGAAATTACGTGATTTTCCATGGATGAAGTATTAAAATGAAACTTTACTTACAGTTCTTTAGAGAAAAATACACTTCATCCATGACTTTTTGAATATATGAGAGTGGTCCATAATAGCATCATTACAAAGTCGGTAAAAATCCTATCCATTGATATCTTATTCATTGCCGTAGGCTTTGTATTTTAGAAAAAGGGATGTTGGCAACAGAAATAATATATAGGATTAAAATGAAAAGTTACAAACAATTGTGCACTAAAACATTTTCCAAGTGATTTTAGTGCATAAAGCTGTACAAATAACTACAATATATAAAACAACTAACAAAAAAAATATTCAAAATTAGATTTTGCTTGGAGAATATTTAATATATTCTATTCGAGTATGCTTCAAATTGAAAAAAAAAAGTACTTAGCACACCCCTGTTATTGTCTATTATTACCTGCTTTGGCAGCTGCATGGTCCAAGCTGTCACTCTTGCAATAGACCAGACTGCTGATTCCAGGGAGATTGGGGTTCGAGTCCTGGTCAGGTGTACTGAAGGCAGTTTTCTCTAAATTGTTTACCACTCTCCCTCCACACAAATGTGGGTATACTTGTTCTAAATACAACCTTCCTTAGCCCTAACTTAGTTGTGAAATTAGCACACATGCTTATGACCTGAACAGGTAGTAAGAAACGGTGACAAAAACAAATATTGTCTATCATTCGTTTAATTTATATTTCCCTTTATGTTAATAATCTTCCCAAGATTCAGATTAGAATTCAAGATTCAGGATTTGAAGATAAAACAAAGATTCGGATTCATGAAATACTGGAGTTGACCCATTTCTAAATAATGTTTTAACATCAAATCTTGTTTATACGAACTACTCTGATGATTTAAAATCTTCTTTGAGGCCATGAAACTTCATACACAAATTTAGTGTCAGTTTGAAATAAGGTATAGATCAAAACAAAAGCAACTAACATAGTTTTTTTTTAAAGTTTAAAAGTGTTTGGTGGTTTTATATTTGTAGCATAGCTTTAAAGATAGGATCATAATGGTGAAGTTTCACAATTGTCGAATCCGGAATTTTACTTTCAATTATAAGATGAAGGGAAAAAATATTCAAAGTAAATTTGAAGTTTAAAAGCTTTGCATACCTACATTTTGATATCCTTTGTGAACTGACAAATTATATTTATCTACTTTTCTACTTCGTCCACCTTGCAGGTTGCGTGAAGTTGGCATGCCGGCAGACTATGTAAATAAACTAGCCAGAATGTTCCAAGATATCAAAGTAAGCGAAGATTTGAATCAACAGTTCAAGGAACAGTACCGAAGTACTAGAGGGAGCATAGCAGGTGAGTGTGACATGACAGCTGCTTAAGTGATCAGGGGATCAAAAATATGTAGTTTTTTTTAAAATCTGACTACATTCATATAAACCTCGATTTTTTTGATTCTCGATTCCGATTCTTGAACATTTCCTTTTTAATTATTTTTCCAAGTACTCTTATATGGAAAATCTATTGTGCCTGATACCTTAATCCCCCCCCCCAATGCGAAACTTGGACTCGACCATTAAACATGGTCGCTTGAAACTTTAATCTCACAATTATATAGATATTTATTAATATTTTCTAAACACACTAAAAGTCCTCAAAACTATTAATAAAACAAAAAATTAAAATAAACTCAAAATTAATACAATAATTTGCAGCTTTTATAATGGAAAGAAGAAAACATATCACACGTTACAAAAGAACTAGTCATCCGTCCGCCTTAACTGATCCTACTTGGCTTGCCAGAAATTAGTGATGAAGTTTTGGCAACGATATATCGATAATCTATTGAATTAATTAAATATAACTTTTTTTGCTCTATTTTTATTAACTACATCGATTTTTGTCTTATTTTTATTGAACTTATCTTATTCAAAGGGCGAAATAAAATATTAAAAATTGAAAAGTGACAAATAATATAATTATAGGAGAGCGGCCATTTGAATTTGATAATGAGAGATGTATCGATATATTACAGAACATTACCATCCCTAGTCTACGTAATTATAATATATCGATTGTTTGTTTAGATTCGATTCATATATTATGACACTCTCACTTAACTTTTACTTAAAAAAAAAAGTGTCAAATTTGTCGAGTTCTCTTGCTACTGTCATAATTTCTGGTCGTATTATATTCGAGACCATTTATTTTTCATATAGAACACCTCAAAATGTTAGGGTCATATTATATTCGGGGGCATACTATATTCGGGTCTTTACGGTATATTTACAATTTGCTGGGATTTAAGTGAATCGGCAACTAAACTAATATGAGAGATAATCGATTATTACCCATTTTGAATGTTGCCGTTTTGTTTAGTTACCAGTTTTATTGAGAGGTAAGAATCAAAGTAGCGAGAATCATAATATTAAGATCGATTCCTAATTCTTTTGATACCAGTAAGAATCGATGTTATCAAGGTATCGAGGAGTCAAGTTTGACAGCCCTAGTTTAAACCAACGTGTATTTTGTACACTCCGAAGATTTTTGGTACCTTACTAGTTATTTTATAGTTTGGTTTACCAAGTAAGATAATATATTAGTTTACATGCTTCATTGACCAAATGATCTAAGGCTGTTTTATTATGTTAATAACTAATAAGTGCCACACAAGCGACACAAAATATCTTACAAAGACTCTCGTGTTAGACTGGCCTGCTGTTGATGGGGAGATTAGGGTCAAATCTTGGTTGGGTTTACTATATGGGTGGTTTTCCCTAAATGTTTTTCCTCTCTTCTTACACTCAAATGTGGGTATACCTTCTATTAATATAATCTTTCTAATTCCTAAAACCATAAGCGTAATTAGTACAAAAGCATATAACTCAAACAGGTAGTAAGATGTAGTGCTTTAAAAAAAGTGTGAAAATTGAACTCTCCTGTTTGTGTTGCTTGTATTTGTGAGCCAGACTCTATCAACATCAAGATCCTAAACGCTGGGGCATGGGCACGAGGCAGCGAGCGGGTAACAGTGTCTCTCCCCCTCGAACTGGAGGACTACATCCCGGAGGTTGAGGATTTCTACAAGAAGAAACACAGCGGTCGTAAACTGCAGTGGTATCACCATATGTCAAATGGAACAGTAAGTCTTTTTTGGATACTATTTTTAGGAGTATATGAAAATCTTGGACACAGCTTTCTTAAAGGGTGAAAATCGGCGCCGGTGCAATCAAAAAATGACAATTTGTTGCTAGGGATGGACAAAAATTACTTTTTTATTTCAGGATGGGAAGGAGATGGGAAATGAGTCAAAATATCGGGATTCGAGACGAGAACAGGAAATTTTAAAATTATCCTTTAGAATAATCTTAGATTTGAAATATATTGCTTTCCAAACTAATATGTTAAGTCTTGTTAAAGTTATAATATTATTAAAACCTGCTTCGGTGGCTGTATGATCTAAGGCATCACTCTCGCAATAGACTAGACTGCCGATGACGGGGATATTTAGATTGATCTTGGCCAGGTGTACTAAGGGTGGTTTTCTTTAAGTAGTTTCCCAATCTATCCACTCAAATGTAGGTACACTTCTAAATTAAATCTTCCTCATTCCTAACACATTAACAGACACAGGACTATGTGATTGTGGAAGGGAGGCGACGTCAGAGCACGTGGTGCTAGAGTGCATATTTTCGGCTGCGGACAGGGAGATGATGCAAGTTCTGTTGCAAGTGGGTGCTATTTACAACATGGCTATTTACAACGTGGATCGGTGGAGTCTACTAGACGCAATTGCGGACGACATTTCGAAAAGGAAGAGGAACAGATATGTATTAGACATGAAAAATAGGAGATGGGACAGACGGACAACGAGGCAAACAACAGACAAATGGACAGGACTGATGATGAGAGTGACGCTACTGGAAGTAGGGACTCAACATCGGATGTAGGTGACATGATCCAAAACTGGTACAGAGACAATTAGACTTACAAGCCTAAGACGTTGCTGGCTGGCAGGGTAAAGCGGGATGGGGGAACTCCTATTTATCCGGAGCCCAGTTGAGGGAAGGCACCCTCTGTATTCCAGTAGCGAGAGCTGCTGAAGAACCGGGGAGCGCTGGAATACCAGCTGGGATGTAATTTATTGGAGTGATGTTGTCTAAGACGAAAGAATCAACCCCTCACTCGCATAGTCCGGCCCACTTGGAAACAATTGCTATTACTGGGCTGAAGCTGTCAGGCATCTGGTCCGCCAACCGGTCGCTAAGGTTGCTGCTTTCAGTTCAGAAGATGCAGCCGGAAATAAGATCAGAAGACCCTGCAGCTGCCGAGAGGAAATAACTTGTAAATTAGATTAAGTTAGTTTTTTAGTCTTTCTTTTCTTTATATTTAGGTTAAGTTAGTTTTAGGCCCATACTGGTGATGGATTAGGTTGGAAGTAGGTGGAGCGAAATCCGATAGGGCGCCTTCCCAGGTGGTGGATAGGGGAATGCTCTCCACCGCTGGAGCTTTCGCCAACTCTGGGGACTATTAGATCTAGGGGCCGGTGGGTCAGTCAGTGGTGGAGAGTACTGGGGTCATAAAATACCAGGGGTGGACCAACTAGTAGGACAAAAACTATATGGTAGGATTATAAGGACAGTTAGATTAGGTGTAAATTACATAATTTAATTATTGTTTAAAAATTAGATATGGTATAATAGATGAGGTAGACAAAAATATGTGAGTAGATTTAGGTCCCGAACTACCCTCTAGATGTCAAGATGGATAAAAATTAAATAAATAAAAAAACTCCTAATACATTAGAGTAATTAGTACATTGGCGTATAACGCAAACAAGTAATAAGATGCGTAACGAGTACAAAAATTGTTAAAGGTAGTAAAACAATAAAAAATAACATAAAATAAATAGAAGTGTGCACGAATAGAATTTTTTATCAAATCAAATAACACAATCTTGAATTAATATCGAATAATACAATTAATTAAATACTTAATTTGATTACATTTTTGATGGAAATTATTTTTAATACTTTAGTTAATTCCTTTTGAAAATTGTGTTTTTGTAAATTTAATGATTTATATAGTGCAAAACATACTACAAAATAATGTTTGGCACCTATTCAATTTGCTCCAAGTATGAAACTGCAAAATATTATCCAGGTTTGAAACCTCTTAGAAGTTACTTTTCTTAAATGTTCTTTATAGGTTTGGCACCCCTTAAAGATATTTAACACTCCCTATACTCTACTCCTTGTCTGGCTCACCACCAACAACAAACATGCTTATCTATCATAAATGGTTGACCTTGGCAAGCTACTTCCTTCCCCCTTCCTCTTATTTCCACTCTCTGTCTTCTAAATCTTTCAAGCTCTTTCACATTCTGAACCTAACAAATAACTGTTGATAAACAGAGCACAATAAATCACAAGCCTCATAACTTGTTTATCTCTCTACAAGAGGTAAAATAACCCCCTCCCCATCTTAGCCACCAAGTTTGATAAATAACAAAGAATAAGAATGTCTACCATAGAGATTAACAGTGATGAATCAGCAGTAACAGAACATGAAGCGCAGCACACCCTTTGTTTTGTTTCCTGGAGCACTATGTTTTGTTTCCCCGCCAGAAACTTTTCGGGAAAGCTCAATCCCACCCAACCTACGAGAATAGATAAATTCCCACCTTTTCCTGAGGGTTCGAGATCCCATCCACCCCTACAGTTTTTGCCCAGTTTTAATGCCATGCGTTGCTTTAATATATCTTTTAAATCTAATTTACATTTTAAAGATGTGGTTTAAAATAAGCACATAGGCTTATATACTCTTAACATTTTTAAATTATGAATATACTTTAGCTCAAGAACTTTTTTAAATACTCAACTTGATTGAAAAAAACTCAAGTTTGCAGCCTCTCATTTAAGTTAATTTATTAATTATGTGCGGATATAATTAGCCGCTCCAGAAAGTGCTTGTTAAATACCTCATATAAAATGTAGAATTGGGTTGAATCCAATAAAATTGTACAATTTTAGTTAAAGTAAAAATATTTAAATTTAATTAAAATTAATCATTGTTCAAGTCTTGGCGCTACTGAAAAATGCTATTTTGTTTGTCACGTTTATTACATCACATACAACAAAGAAAATGTAAATTAATTATATTAATTCAATTTTGTCCATCTCTATGATTTTGTTTTTCTTTCAACTACAAAAGTATAGNTTCAAGCATCCGATCTCTAATTAAAATAGTAAAAAAAAAAAAAACTTGTGTTGTTTACCCTTTATTATCATTAGTATTGAAATTTAATATTATAATTTGTAATTATTATTTCAGATAACATTTTCCAACGCGATAGGAAGGTTCGATGTAGATGTAACTACATTTCAAATGGCTGTTTTGTTTGCGTGGAATCAACGACCTCTTGAAAAAATCCCGTATGAGAACCTTAGGCTAGCGACAGAACTGCCGGACCCAGAACTCAGGAGGACACTTTGGGTGATTAATAATAAGTTGTTTTAACGTAAGATAGGAGGACAATAGCTGTATTTTGTGTGCTCGAGATTAATTTGGTGCTGAAAGATCTTTCAATTGATTTTATCAATTACTTTTGCTAAATTCTCTCAAACATATTTTTTAAATATTTTTTTTTGTGGTCTAGTGGTCAGAATTCCTTACTACATACCCAGAGATATCGGGTTCGATTCCTGATACTTACAGAATTTTTCTGTAAAGTAGTAGGTATGGAACGAGTTCAACTAAGCCTCGTGAAGATAAATGGGGAGCTACTTGAATGAAAAATTAGCGGCTCTGGTCTAGAAAACTGAGGTTAATGGCCGAAAGGCTTGTTGTTCTGACCACACGACACCATCTATCTGCAAATGCTAGCACTATCACCACTAACAGCGGTGGCTGCTCGGTTTGTATATCTCGATTGCTGGCTCACGCCATAGAGTTTTTTTGTATCTTATAGAAGTTACGGTTCTTGTTTTTCTCAGTTTCAATGCCTCAATGTTAATATTTTTCTGCTTTTTTCCATGTATACAACCTTACAAAACATAGTACATAGCTACTATGATTTGTGATGGATAATATGATAAGGTGTCTGTGAAGCTTCGATAATATCGATATTGATTCAAATGTTATATTATTCAATTTAATAACTTAAATTGAATCAAACCAGAAAAAAATTGATAAGGTTTTAGACCATTGCAAATTCCACAACATGCATATTGATATATTTTTAATAATAATTCTTGTGAGGTAAAGTAAATGCTTATTAATTATTACCATATTGACAAGAAAATAAGCCACACTTACTTACCAACAACATACTTTATAGAACCTTCCTATAGCCTATGGTTGCACTCTTGGATAACTTTGAGGACTGAAGATATATATTGAAATATTTTATAATCAGCACAACAGATGTTTTTCTTTATCACTTAAATTTGACAAAGTGAACTATTATTGCATGAACTCGTTGAAGAATATAACTTATAAGACTAGGATTAAAAACTAATGTAATTGTTTTAATAATGTTTGACTCTTTTTAATTAACATGATAAGCTTAGCATATTTTACTAGGATGTGATTCAATAACTATTCGAAATTGTTAAATAATATTTTTTTTTATTCGAGATTTAATTAAAACTCACAAAAACCTGCTTCATAGATGTATAAAGATAATTGAAATCGAGACACATAGGATTCTGCTTCATTTTAAATTTTAAATGAATGGAAATAGCCGTTTAAAAAATCTGTATCAAAACTTTAGTTCTAGAATTTTTACTCTCAATCAGCACTGTGGATTCGGTACGCCAAGCCCTTGACGCCGACTCCTATATTTTTTTATTGTCTGACTCTGATTTTGTTCGACTACTTCATAAATGGTTAAAGTATATTAATTAGTAATAACAAATTTACTGCAGTTAAATGTTCCAATACAGATGATTTAATGGGGAAGCTTCTTTGACGTTGTGAATGTATATTTAAATACATTTGTCAGTCCATATTACAAACTTTAGGTCCTAAGTAATAAAAGATTATAAAATATTGTTGTAATGTTATAAGTTTTTATTTTGAATCTGGAATCGGTACATTTTTACTGACTCCGACTCCAACCAAAATTGCTTCTGACTCTGAATCCACAGTCCTGTTCTCAATCGTTAGGAAGCTAAATTATCTGACCAATATATCTTTAAGGAAAACTTTGTTTTTTTTTTGCTCTCTGAAGTAGTTTGTTATATACATTTGGAAGAAGGTACAGGAAAGGTGGATATAAAACACATAAATCTGAGTAAAGTAAAAGTATTCAGGTTGCTCTTTACGCACTCGATGATAACTTAAATCTGTTTATGAAGGAATGCCAACATTTTGATGATAGAATGTAAACAAGTGATGGATATTGTGTTTTCCCTTGATACCTGTTTATTATTGTTGTTTTCTTTTTGTAACAGTCTTTGGTTGCCTTCCCAAAACTGAAGAGGCAAGTTTTACTCTACTCCTCTGAAGTGCAATCTCCAAAAGATTTTAATGAAAATACCTCGTTTTGGGTTAACCAGGAATTCGCTTTAGTGTGAGTTGGTTTATGTTTGGTTTGTAAACTTGTTACCAACAAATTGTAGTTTGTAAATGTCTATTTTAAGCAACACCTTTTCTTTTATTAGATTTTATTAAACATTTTTGAGATTGGTGAAAAAACTCTTTTTCGAATCTGAATCTTAACTTTAAAGTATTCTAAATTTACACCCTGAGAATACAGAAAATGTAAAGGAAAAACCTCGTCAACCTGTTTCGATGGTCAAAAGATCTAAGGTGTGCTTCACTATTGCAATAGACTGGACTGCCAATGACAAGTAAATCCGTGTTTGAATCCCTGTCGGGTGTACTGACCAAAGTTTTACCTAAATGGTTTTCCACTCTCCCTCTATGCATATGCGAGTACACCTCCTTTAAATTCAAGTTTATTTATCTTTATAACATTTAGAGTAATTAGTATTTATGTGTATCACGCAAACAAATATTAAGAATCTGTTTAAAATAAAAAAAAACCTCAGTATTTTTGAGGGAACCCAGTAGAGGTTGGTGAAAGCTTTTGTTAGTGACATTGTATTGTCTCCACAATTTTCGACACTACCCAGGTAAACGTGCTGGCTATCTTATCTCCAACTATTGTTGCAGTAAGAATGGTAAGCTGCAGAAGCGAGGAAAGATCAACCTAGTCGGTCGTCTGCAGCTGTCGACAGAGAGGAGTAAAGAGGAAGATAATGAGAGTATAGTGCAACTCAGGATACTGCGGGTTCAGGTCAGTGACAGCTAAATTATGGTGTGAATCCAAGTTTTTCAATTTAAAATAAAATCTTTGCTAATTAATTTGTAGAGGGTGTGCAAAGTATACTTTTCAATCAGAAATGAAGTCGATTCATATACCTGAAGCCGAATCAAAGTCCGAATATTTAAAAAATCTTTAATATTGGGGGGGGGCTTTGGATTTTTTGTTTTTGCATGAATAGATAAAGGCAGGCATATCCAATCTTTTGCCATCTGAAGGCCGCATGATTTCCTTGGGGATTTGGCTGGCGGCCATACATGAGATTTATAACACCTAATTCCAAAATCTAGTATACACACAACCATATCCACACTCATCCATCCATCCATTCATCCACCCAACCATCCACTCACCCACTCATCCAACCCATCCATCCATATATTCAGTGGCGAATTGACATATGTGGGGGCCCCAGAGGGGCATACAGTGTCCTGGTAAATATTTCAAGTGTCGGCAGGATTTTTATTTTTTATTTAAACTGCACACCCATCAATTTGTTTTTACCTGATTATTTGATGCTGGAAGAACATTATTGTAGGCGCAAAACAATAAGACATCTACAATATAATATTAGAGTTAATGTTTTCTTTCTTGTGGAAGTTCGTGGAGCCCCAGGGGGATAGTCCCAATCCACCCCCCTCCCCCCCGACCCCATTAAATCCGGCACTGTATATATTACACAATTAACATTATACCAATGATTCTGAAAACTACATGGAAGTTAGTGAGCATTTACGTCAGCTACAAGAGCCTAATTGGTTTATTTCTGCAATTTGAAATATTTCAATTTGAGCTGGCTGCTGCACAGAACATACTTACAGGAAGCGGATTAGACATGCCTGCCTTAAGGTATTAAATATTATTTACAAAATGTTATAGGCCTATTGCTAATATGATCAACATATTTTGTTCTAAAATCATTAAATAAGTTACTCTTAAAACATTTAATTGAAATATTTTAGATTTTTCTCATTGGCACAAAATGGCACAAAAAAAAAAATCGAACTTAAATGTGTATTTTTAACTTTAAATATTTTTATTTACTAAAAGACACATAATTGTTGAAGCCACAATTTTAATTTCAAATCGTAATCATAGCTGATGAATATTTGAAGCAAAGTCAAAGTTTTTGAAGCTTCCCCCACCTTTACTAATGTGAATCTAGTCTGAATGAAATATCAAGTTTTGGAAAAATACAAATCAAATATGAATCAAATATTAATATTTTTTTTAAGAAATTAAAATAAAATTTAAATACAAACACATGATTTGCTTGAAATGCCTGTGGAATTGTGCATCATATTTTAGTTAATAGATAAATGTTAGTTTTGACAAATGCTATTTTCTGTGTCATGTTTCTCTATTACTTGATAAACTACAAAGAAAACACTTTTTTAGCCAAGCAGGTAAATTAATACATCTGTCCATTTTTTTGTTATCTTGTTTTTCTCCCAACTACAAACAAATTATATATATTTCCTTTTACCAATTGCTTAAAATTGTTATATCAAGTCAAGATCTTCATATTGTATCAGAAATACATTTTTGAGATTTTTATGAATCTTAAATACGGTAGGAACTTAGAGATTTGAGCGTCCCATTTCTAATTAATTACACTAAATTATTCAATAAATTTTTCACTAGAAGCGTGCCAAGTCCACTTTTTCAATTCAAAATGAACTTAAATAAAATATGTGAAATACTTTCAAAACTAAATTGAAGTTTGAATATTTTTGGTTAGTTGTTTTATGCTTTAACAAAATATTACATTGTGCTTATTTATATAACTTAATCCACAAAATCACTCTGGTTTTTTTTACTACACAATTGTTTGTAATATTTATTTATAATCTGATAAACCAAGTTAAGTATATCTCAAAATACAATTCAATTACCAGTACTTCAAATTATTTCATATGAACATTAATTTGTAATAACCTAAAAATTACACTAATCGAACATAAATTGAATATTTTATCTGTCACTATTTTTATTGGTGTAGCTTCATAACTGTCTAAGCTAGGATTTTTTTAAAGTAAAGTTGAAGCTAAAAAATTTTTTGAAGCCAAGTTAAAGTTTTGAAGCTTTGCATATACCTATTGTTTACCAAAGGGCAAATAACCCTGGGTGATTAATTATTGCCCTCCTCACCCCCATTTTCTATAATTCTGGAAATGTTGCCATGCATGAGACACTAATGCTATCCATTTTTATGTTTGTGTTTATTTGATAAGGAAAATTTAAGTATGTGATGTTTATTTGTATCCGATCTTAACGTTAACACATTGATGCAAAAGTTTTATTTTTAATGCTGTGTTAACAGGAAGCCATAATCAAGATACTGAAGATGCGTAAACGCATTACAAATGCACAGTTACAGACAGAGTTAGTGGACATTTTAAAAAATATGTTCCTCCCAAGCAAGAAGATGATAAAGGAACAAATCGAGTGGCTTATAGAGCATAAATATATGAAGAGAGACGAAGACGATATTAATACGTTTATCTACATGGCGTGAGGACGTTTACATTTGGGCCATATTCATACAAGTTCTGAGCGAACCTCCATAATATTACATTGGTGACGAATCAATGAATCGAGAGAGAAAGAAGCTTTAGAAGTTCAAAGTTATGATTTTTTTTGACACCTGCTGATGTGTGATGTTTAATTTTCAATGTAGCTTGAAGGTGGCAATTTCAAAATGTTCTATAATATTTATTTAAGATTTTTAAAACACATTTCAGAGGTATGTTACTGCCAATCAGAGTTTTTTTTTGGTAGTGTGAGCTTTAAACTTTTTTTAGGAAGGCCAGATTAAAAGCTACAAAAAGTGTGTATACTCACATTTCAACATATTTAAGCTGCATGGACGGTATACAGTTGTAATAATTTATTTCACGTTAATTATTTATTTAGAACTATCAAAACCTGAGGGATGATTCAGAATGCCTGGGGAAATAAAAATCCTAATGTAAAATATAATGATCTGATTAAATATTATATTTTATGGTAAAATTTTAACTGAAACGAATTATTAAGAAGTAAAGTAATATTGTTTTACATTTGGTGATGCACATATTGATGCCATTGGCTGGCTGTTGGTATTATGTGATATAATTTTGTTGTCCACGTGATGTGTTTTGTCATGCTCTTTACCGTGTTATATGTACAGAGCTAATTGACTGAACATAGAATTTCTATATTTTATAGCATTAAATATTTTTTATTTTTATTTTTTTTAATACAATTTGGATTTCATTTTTTTAAGATTGCATCCTTTATCATGTAATTAAACTTTCTGTTACACTTTCATTGATTAAAGGAAATGGGAAGTAATTATTGTATTGGATAGTGATTAGCTGTAATTTTTATTTCTATATGCAACAAACTCATATACATCACAAATTATGCTGACCTGAACACTAGAACTTTAATCTATCAAATGTATTATTTTGTATGAAAACCGTGTGCAAACACTGTAATGTAAAGTAACGCATTATTAATTAATTTATAACACAAACTGATATGTGAAGGGTTATCCACAGGGTCAGTCTTGAAAGCTGATTGAATTTCAATCCTGTGAGAAATGACCACCTGGGCAATAGAATCAAACCTGAGACCTTTGGTTTTGTGCGCCAATGCTCTACCGCTGAGTCATCCTGGTTTGTCTCATATTTAGGGTCATCTTTCACTACTTGTTGGTGTATTGAGTCTAAGTGGGGTAACTTGTGAAAGTACCGGCCACTCAGAGCTATCTACAAAGATATATGTAGAACATTGTCATGCAAAGCCAAAGCTCCTGGGTTCGATTCTTGTGTTAAGGCTGTCATTTTTCACTCAGTGGAAATTAAATAATTTAATGTGAGTGATTGGGAAAGAAGTTAACCTGAAAGACGATTTAGGTTAGGCCTTGATAGAAAAAAAAAGCTATCTTCATTTCTCCACACTTCCATCTCATCATTTCTGAAACACAAATAAAGACTTCTTTAAATATGTAGCTGCATTCGCTGCATTCTTTTGTCTGAGTTTTTATCTTGTCTTATATGAAACAAAAGAAGAAAAAATCTGAAAATTTAAATATAATTTAATAATGCTTGAACCATAAAAGTGATCAGAAAATGAAAGTTTTAAGAATAGAGGAGATAAGTTTGTTTTTAACCAAGCAGGAATGTGTGAAGTCTCTTTTCTCAATTCAAAGCGAGCTTGAATCAAGTGAATAAAATATTCTTAAAGCTGAATATAAGTACAAATATTTTGTTGTTGTTTTATGTTTTAAAAAAATATTATTTTGTGTTTATTTATTTAAGTTTAATGCACTAAAATCCCCTAGAAAATGTTTTATTGCACATTTATTTGTCATATTTTATTCTTATATATTAAGTCAAATTATTAATACAGCTTGCAATTCAATTATTTCAGATTTTTCAAATGAATATTAATCTATAACCTACTTAACATTTCACAATGACAATAATTAAACATCAATTGAGTAGTTTCGGTGTCAATAGTTGAAGTTCTAATTCTTTACTCACCCATACTACTCAGACTCGGCCTAACTCTTCTTTCATGTTGGCTTCCTTCAATCACTTAAATTACATTACTTAACAGCGTTTGAACAGGGTTTTAATATATTTCTAAGTCATTAGGTAGTTATTCGTTTTTAAAATGTGTCGTTTCAATATATTTCTATTGTTCTGGGTGATGCCTGTTTTAATTGGTAAATTATTTTACTTGCACACTAGAAATTAGACTCATAAAGAGACCTATTAAACTACAAATAAAAGAACAGAAGCCACTCGAATGAAATAATACAACTTCATCAACCAATATTTGTAGAACAAGGATTGGGAGTTTCATTTTAAAACACATTGTAAACTAAAAGCCTTACATGTAAGTAACTACCATTTTTTCAGTGCTTTAAAAAAAAAAATATTCTGCACATTATTTTATTTTAAATTAACTTATTTCAAAATTTAAGCATAGTAAAATAGTGCGCCAAAGTGCTGGATCCAATGAACACTGAAAGGAGAGTAAAAAATAGAAGGCCTACTACACCTCTACCAGAAAATTATGTTTGTAAACGTTCACATTTTCGCTAAAGAAGGGGACATTAAGGGCCCTGAAAAGTGTAATGAATGTTGACTTGTTGACCTGCAATTTTCTGGTAACTGTGCAAACTTTACGCTTCTATCCACCTTTTAATGTTTATATAATACATATATACATATATTTAAAATAATGTTGAGTAAAGTTGTTGGTTCGTGGTTGCAGTATTTTCTAAATATATTCATCCTATTCTATGTATTTTTATTTTTTGTCACTCGACCTCGCTATATCCAATCTCACTCATAAAATTAATCCTCACAAATATAATATATCTTTCGACATTCAGGCTACATTTATGTAGTAAAATATTTATATAATCTTGCTGCAAAAACGAATCTCGATATGAAAAAGTATTAGTGTGATTTAACTCCTTCGCTAAGGAATCTGGTTCAGTTTCCAAATTGTGTCCTAGTCTTTAAATGGTTCAAAATTCTCTAAAATTAAATTATTCTATGTGTTTATTACCACCACCACCACCACCACCACCACCACCACCATTCTTAATTGCTTCCATTCTTCTACTTTCACCTCACACACTTTCTGTTATCTGATATTCCCATTTCTCTCTTGATCTCCCTTGTGGTCTTTATCCTACATACTTCATCATCTCCAGCATTCTCTTTGACATCCTCTCCTTTTCTATCCTCATTACATGCCCATACCATCTCAGCCTTGCTTCCTCTACTATCTCATGTACTCCCTGTAACCCCACCCTTTCTTAGATAATTTCATTTCTAGTCCTGTTTCTCCTCTTGACATCTAACATACTATTCACAAACTTTACTCCCGTCGCCTCCTCTTTCCTAGTTTCTCTTACATTCATTGTCGATGTTTCCTCTGTACATGTGACAATGGGTACATAATACACCCTGTAATACACTCCCTTACACTTCAAGGGCACTTCTCTTCTCCATAGCAGGTCTCTTACACACCTATAAGTCAACTCCATTTGCTGCCCTCACATTAGATCCTCTTTACACCCACCCTTCACCTCAATTATGCTTCTAAAATATTTTATGTTCTGTACTTTTCTTAACTCTACTCTATCTAACTTTATATCTTTACTAGGCCTTATCCTCTTCCTTGTCATTACCATCACTTCACACTTCGCTGTGCTAAATTTCATTCCACTATCTTTCACTTCCTCCTTTCAATCCTATCTTTTCCACCATGATATACATTTTAACTGAATATTATTATAAAGAAATAATGCCATAAAGTAGCTGTGTGCCCTATGAGGCTTGTTTACGACAGATCATTTAACTAAACTTGTGCCTTGAAAGTTAAAAACAACTTCTTGTTAAGGGTACCAAGTCTGTCACTCTTGTCTGTGTGTGAATAAGGCCAAGCAATATTGCTGACAAATTTTAGTACCTATTTGGGCTGTATGTATACAATAATTATGCTAATAGACTAAGAATGATAAAGGTAGAATTTCAGAGGAAATGTACCCACATTTGTGTGTAGGTAGAGTGGGAAACCGTTTATGAAAAACCACTCTCATTACACTCGTCCAGGATTCATACCCCAATATCTCCGTTACTAGGAATCCAGTTCAATACAAAAGGGACACCTAAGACCACGGTGGGTACAGTTTTGTTATTCTCTGAGCCTCTTGTTTTATTTTAGTTCATATATTATAAGACACTTGCTTTATATGGCTTAATCAATGTGGAAAGGATTAGGAGGATAGTTGTAGAAAACGTGCCTGCATTAGCTTGGAGAGGCACTGAAAAGCTACTCCTCAGTGCGCCCAACCATATAATGAGCAATCTAGTTTATTAAGAGCATGATGTTTTAAACCATGGAGCCACTTTTTTTTCAACCAGCTTTATATCGTTTACTTTTTTTATTTTAATATAATATATTCAAAACTGACAAATAAAATATTAAATTTTGGTAGTTTTGAATGCCCTGTATCTACTCATAGAAAAAAACTATAATGCGAGATCGCATGCGAGCTATACCAACTGTGTGGCCACTGCCGTAAGTGTTAGCGATGGTAGTGCCAATATTTGTGGATAGCGGTATCATTTGGTCAGCTCAACGAATCTTCCGGCCGTTAATCTCAGTTTTATAGACGGGAGTTGCTACTTATTATTCAAGTAGCTCCTCATTTGTCCTCACGAGGCTGAGTTGACCTTGTCCCAGACCATCTGCTTCACAGAACAATTATGGAAGCACCAGAGATCAAACCTGAGACCTCTGGATCTGTAGCCATGAACTCTGACCATTATACCACAGAGGCAGTCGCTCATAGAAAGGAATTTTAAAATTCTCATCTCTAATCTTGTGTCAAACAGTAAAAAGAGACTAAAGATATACTTACAAATCAAACATTAGCGAATATTGCCTGTATACTAGGTTAGCGGCGTTGTGAAATATTGCAGCAGATTTAGCTGATGGAGCCAGGACACCCATTTTATATGACTGCCACAATTTGTAGGGGAATAACTCAACTGTGAGCATGATCGTTAAGTAGTGCTTCTAATGAAGCCCTACCACTTCTGACATTAGTTCATACTTCACTTCAGTCAAAAGTCTAGTCTTCATATCATGTAAAAGTTGATAGCGGTGCAAGTAATTTAAAGTTTGATTTTAAAATGTGATCCTAAGCGATAAATAACAACTTCACAGACAATAACAATAATTAATAAGTATTTCGTATTCCTACCATACCTTCTTCCAAATACAACAAAATAACTCAAAAAGTGAAAAGAGGTATTCCTACAATAGTGATGAATTCGTCTGTGCAACATAGAATCTAATCAAATGTTTAAATCTTTCTCTTGATTTAATCCCTCCTTTACTATTATTATTCTGGTCAGAATGAAACCTAGGACAAGGGCTTAAGTTATAACGGTCAATTTTCTTCACGAGGCAGCCATTAACTTTTTGTCCAGTGACAAAAGATGTAAAGTGTGAATTGTTTTCCTCTTTAAATTTTAAGTACCATAGTATTAATAAATCTCTTACCTCTCACCGATGCATTGTATAAACATGGTAAAGTACTGTATTGTAAATAAACATAGGTCGAATCTGATTAAATTTTCTTTGGAATCTCGAATCTTTAAAAATGTACAATTTCAATTAAAGTACAAATATTTAAAATTTATTTTTATAAAGTTTGTTTAAGGCTTGGTGCCACTGACAAATATTTTGTTTTTCATGTCTATTACATAATAAACGACAAATATAACACTTTTTATGTAAATTAATTATTGTCGCTACCTCCTTCCCTGCAGGCCTAACGTGTCAAGATGGCTTTCGGGGTAGGACAGGGATGACGGCAAAATATATGTGTGGGTTTGTAATTCATAGATGACGGCTTTGGTTTTTAGAGTTTATTACAGCATTACTAACTTCTACAAAATGTGATGATATAAGAAGTTTACAAAAAGATATAAAGACTTTACTTAGGAGCCCGCAACTGAACTGGTTTGTTAAGAAATGCTTAATCGATGGCCTGACTGACACTCGGCAGTCCTATACGGATATGAACCACGGTACCTTGGGCACGACGGTTGCCCTCCAGCACAAGTACCCGATGACCCAGTGCTCTATCCCACGCAGTCCCAAAAACAGGCATAGTGACCCTTTAGTATAGATAATATTTTGTCAGCCTCGATAGCTCTAAAACAGAACCATATATACTGCAAATTGGCCTGGTTGCCAAGACCAATGCTGACATACTGTTTTGAGCTGTCAGCTCTTTTGTCCTTTAGTTTACTGAGTAATCAAAACACGCTAACTAGACCAGTTCTGTCGCTTACAACTTTCAACACTCATAAAGTTAATTTAAACAAACACCCCAATTCAGGGCTGGACGATTATGTCATTAATTTTGTTCTTTTTAGTGATTTTGTAACCCTCCCATCTTCACAAGTCTATATTATTCCTTTTACCAATTTGCTTTAAATTGTTATTTGGAGTCACATATCTTTGTAATTGTATTTGAAATACTTTTTTAAGAGTTTTAGGAATCTTGAATATCTCTAATACCTTAGGATTTGATCGCTACATCTCTAATTGTGATAAGAAAGGAAGTTAACCCAAAAATGTTAGATTAGACCATGATAAAAAACCACTTCTCTCTTGTTTTCTTTACACTTTCATCACATGATCACTTCATAGCTACACACGATTATAAATTTTGAAGAAAAAAAAGGAAGCAAACATGAGGGTGAGTTTTAAGGAAATGCACCAGCATAAATTTACAGAGAGGATGGGAGAAACTCCTTGCTTCCACACCTAACTTTCTTGGTAAAAACTAGAGATCAGAAATTTGGGAATTTATCTAGCACTGAACAAATGATAATACAGTTTATTCGAACCCCATAGTATTTTATATTTTACTTTTAGGCCAAAAATTATGTACATACGGCTCAGTTTTACCATTTTGAGATAAATTATCTATCAAATAATTCAGAAATTTAAATGCTTAATAACTTCTTAATTTATTTTTCTTTTGCTTGAGCCGATATTTATCTAGCGGACAATACTGTTTAGGGATTATATCTAAGCTTAAGTAGTTAATTTATAACAAATGATGAAGTAAAGGTGGTCTTTGGTATCATTTCTTCAGTTAAATTGCATGAAATGTTGCTTTATAAATATTTCAATAGAAAAGCAAGTATAGACAACTCTTGGAATGCGAACGAGTTCTGTTCTGAGACTGTTTTAAAACCATCTACTAAACATCAAATGGTCTATACAATACATTTTGTAATAATGTATATATGAGCTATTGTTTATTATATACAATATATTATGTAAAATATAATCAAATACAAAAAACACGATGTTGTAGTTGTTAATTTTAATTAAAAACATAAAAGAGTTACAAAATCGAAACATTCTCAAAGTTTATTTAAATCTTAAAATTATGTTCACTGTACATTTGGCATTTTGTTTTAAAGTAGCTTTATCTATTGGTGATTTTAATAAATTTTATACGAATCGTGACATTTGTTTTAGCAAGTGTTCATAAACCGAGAGTTGTATATATTTTATAATTTCGAGCATACTGTGGAAATGAGTATGTATGATCGATTGTCACCCTAATGTGATTTACATTATTATAGCTAAAATTCTGAAGCCATTCAAACAATAAACTACATCAAACCAATAACAATTTGGCAAAATTATGTAAATAATGTAACAACGATAATGACCAATCTCGTTTGTAAATAAGTATTGTTTTGTGATTATATTAAATTATATTAAATCGTACTGTGTTTGAAATAAAATTACCTAAGGCGGCTGCCTTGGTCATTGGGAAAGTATCAATCGCTGTCAGGCCACATGACATAATATATTACAATGCTCCCTTTCGCACTTCACCTACAATCACCCTTTGTCATGTCAATAAGAAAGAGGGTAACTAAAACTACAAAACTTCTTATCTTAAGGTAAAGAGGAAAGTTTGCTATTCTCAAATATCGGGTTGTGGTCCTATCAAAAAAACTATTGTATTTGTTAGAATGAATGAATCTAGAGCCCTTTTTCATTTAGCCTGGTCTCAGTTCTGCAAATATGTTTAAAAAGTAGTTTAAAATGAGTTAGTGTCACATTTTCACACCATTTTTTCTGTTAATAAAACTCAAACTATGGGTTTGTTAAGGAAAAAGAGACCTGTTGGAATATTTCAGCTTTATTTTGGCATGAACCATATTTTAAAATAACACATCATAGAATTAAATATTGTGTTATAGCTGGACGTCTGGGTACCGAGGCGGCCCCCTTAAGCTGTGTGTTGTGTAATATTTTCGCTTGCAGGGTGGCTGATCAGGTAAAATATGGGAAATTGTGTCCTTTATCGCCTATTTTGCAAACATTTTAAACTTTGATTATAATGAATAGAGTTTTTGAAGTTTTAAACATCCTTATGCCGTCATGATTCTAACCCAGGAGAATATGAATTTTTGAGCGAGGTTTTTTTTTTCCATAAAAGAATTAGTGGCCACCCTGGATGGTTAAAAAAAGCCAAGTGCCAAAATATCGATTTAATTTAATTTTTTTAAATTTTGTGTGTTCTTTAAATAACCAATAATGTAAGTTAAAATAAAATTTGTTACACCGATTGTTCTTGGTGAATTTTAATACTCATTACATAATTTGCCTTTCAGCACAAGGTTTGTTATATTATTATTTGTTGCATATTAATACAAGGTTTTGTTTTTTTATCATGCTTTAAAATGAGTTTAAATTATTATTTTTTTCATTGCAGTTCTATACAATAATAAACGAACGGGTTTATGACAATGTAACATTTCATTTGAATATGTGATTTCATTACTTTACTATAAAATATTGACCGGTAATTTATATAGGGTGCATAACTTGCCCTTTCATCCAACAAATTCACTTAATACCATTTTAAAAAACAGTTTCTGTCTCACATTGTTTATCACTATGACATAAGGGTGTATGAAGTCCACTCTTTCAATCAAAAGCAAAGTCAATTCGAATAATATGAGAGATTTTCGAAGCTAAATCGAAGTTGTAAATTTAAGCATTAAATATAATTTACAAAATGTTATATTTCAAACATAATTATTTTTTCCAGCCTATGGTCTGGGTCAGTTTTTTATCCAAGCCATATATTTTCCACTATCGCTTGCTAGGCCTGTTGTAGCTTCATATACCTTACAATCTAACTTAAGACTAGGGTAGGTACAACATCCAGTCCCCTGCCATTAACTTATCAATATGAGAGGGTAGACCTACATTCCACCAATGATACATTTTTCAGCCATGCCTGGAATCAAACCCGGGTCTTTTAATTCACTAGACAGACACGCTACCGACTTTGCTAGGGTGTCGGATTTTAAATAATAATAATATTTAGCACTGCGTCTTACTACCCGTTCGGGTTATACGCTTAAGTACTAATTACGCTAATGGATTAGGAATTGGGAGGTTTGAATTTAGAGGAAGTGAACTCGCATTTGCGTGGAGGGAGAGTGGAAAACCATTTAGGAAAAACCACCCCCAGTTCACCCGACCGAGATTCGAACCTCGATCTCCCCATCCTCGGCGGTCGAGCTCAACACCACTAGCGCGTTAGCCAACTACGCCACCGAGGCAGGTCGGATTTTAAACATAACATATTTAGTCTTAAAATGATAAATTAAGCTACTATCACCAAAGGTAATTTAATTATAAAAAAATATTTAACACTAATAATTTATGATGGAAATAACAGCAGAAAATGAAAAAAAAGGTGTTTTTTAATTATACTTTTTTTTTGGCCAAGCTTCATAACTGTCAAATCCAGAATATTAGTTTCGAAGCGAACAAATATTTGAAGCTAAATCAAATTTTTCAAAGCTTCATACACCCCTACGAGGAGGTTAGGTTGAGACATCGATGAAGCCAAGTCAGGTGCAGACAGGAGACGGGATTGGTCAGAAACAACACCAACGAGCGTGGAACAGGTTCTGGCCATTTGACTCCTAGCTTGGTGGTCTGGAAGTGTGAGGATTGGTGCTGATAAGCTAAGTCATCATCAGCACCCATAGCCTCAGTTAGGTAAGGTTACCACCAAGAGAAGGTCAACCTGAGGACTTATAAGCGGCAGCCGCGCTACTCAGGTGTAGGCCACGACAGGCTCAGTAAGACAGTGGCCAAAGCAAACAAAAACACAGGATAAAATTAAATTAAATGCAGGACATTAATAACAAGCTTTCTAACTTAACTTTGTTTGTTAAATACAAATTAAATACTAATATATATGAAACTTTAATTTTTACTAGCTTTTAAAATCAGAAAAGGTCAAAATTATTGGGAACACATATGAGTGATCGATTGTTCATTGATCCTTTGTCCCCTAATAATGAGATACTTTCTGTCTCTCTCTCTCTCTCTCTCTCTATATATATATATTCTCTCTCTCTCTCTCTCTCTCTCTCTCTCTATATATATATATATATATATATATATATATATATATATATATATATATACACACACACACACACACATATAGATTAAGCTGGTGAGGAGAAATGAGTACAGATAATATAAAAACATTAAAATTATCCATTAGGTTTCATTTTTGTAGTTTCTGTACTTAATTTTATTCATTTAATCATTTCTTGATTTTGTAAATTAAACTAATTTACTACCTAATAAAGCAAATTTTTTTTTACTAGCATTGTATTAAGGTTAGCTGTAACTATCTGAATTAATCAGATGACTCCTATGTTTAAGTATAAAAATAATTATATTTACCTCAAAGTTGGTATTTGTGAGAATGTATCTTCTACATTTAACAGCGTCTATGTGTGTCATGTATAAATGGTAGTATCATTCGGATGCTTGTTGCGTTTAGTAATCTTACACATTTAATGAGATTGCAAAGTTTTATATCTTGTGAAATATAAAGGCTTTAGATGAAATAAAAATATTGATCTATTTGTTGCAAACATGATAAGGAAAGGCTAAATAGAAGTGCCTTTAGTTGTGAGGAAGATAATGGTGATATAGAATATTCAAATATATTGTGGTTCGGATAATTCTGTTGACAAAATTTCAAAAAATATATAGCAAAATGTTCTGTATATAAATTACTTTAAAAATAATAATTCACAAACACCAAATGCATTTATTTTTAAGGTCTTTCTTTCTATTTTAAATCAGATTATTCTAACTCAAAATGGGGTGAACTCGGCCTCGTGTGGACATGTGAGGAGCTACTTGAATAAAGAAGAAGCGGCTTCGGTCTAGAAAAATAGGATTAACGGTCCGAGGGTTCGTTGTACTGACCACATAACACTTTCTATCTGCAAACGTTGACAATATCTTCGCCAATATGCGGGCCACTCTGACGGTATGCCTCAATTGCAGGCTGACGCCATTAGAGTTTTTTTTATATTATAACTCGATGTTAAATTACAGAAAATTTCAACAAGCCACCAGTTAGTTATATTTGATGAAATACCCAACTTTGATGCAAGCACTAGAGATTACAGACACACTTCGCTTTTCAAATACAATTGTCTGGTTATGCACAGTATCAAATAAAGTAGGATACAAGTGTGTTTCCAGGAGCTTTTGAAATCTTGTTGAAAAAAGTTTATCTCAATATATATAGACTACTATGTCTACAACATTTTTTTTAAATACTTTTATTTACTATAGTCAATACATCATAAGATATACAGAGAAGCCTGATACCGAGCTAGGCCACTTTAAAAGTAAATGAACAATTTGGTTAAGGGGTACAATTTAATAACCACCCCAATCTCATTTTATTGACATAGCATTTAAAATTTACAAAAAACATATCTCTCAAGTATATTATGGTATACTCAATTATTTTTATGTTCCAAACAATACTGCTTTATATATTTAATATAACATTCTAAGTGAAACTACTTTTTCACCAAGTCAATAGTATACATTTTAATAAATTAAAGAAAGTTTTATTACACTTTATTGTACCTTTTTCCATATATACATTATAGTCAGGTGTGTTATCAATATCTGAAAAATAGTTTGTTTTTTTTTTGCTTTAAAAATTATCACTAAATCTCTCTCTAAAAACATAAGTCTAAACTAGTCTAGTAAAACAAAAAAAACAAAAAAAAAAAAGCTCAAAACACAAATGTTTAACAAACTATGAACTATGCGTTTAAATAATTTTAATAATCTGCTTCGGTGGCCACATGATCTAACGCGCTACTTGCATGCTAGACTAGACTGTAGATGATGGGGAGATCAAGGTTCAAATCTCGATCAGGTGTATTGTGGCAAGTTTTTACAAAATGGTTTTCCACTCTCCCTCCACACAAATGCTGGTACCCTTTCTCTAAATATAATCTTCCTAATCCCTAAAAAAATTAATCTTAATTTTTCCCACCATTATTTCAGTTATATTTAAAAAAATTTCCATACTAGTTATATTTCATCTCCATTAACACACTAAAGTCTTTGAATACCACAACTAATTAATGTTAATATTTTGCAATTTTTATGAAAGTATCTGAATAAGTACGAAATGTCACAATAAAACATCACCTTAGTTCAAGTATAGCTGCCATCCCTTAATATAAATAAACAGTAAATATATTTAAAACAGTACAAAATTATTAAAACTGACAAAATAAAACTAAATTGACTATATTCCAGTTTACTTCAACTAGTTTCGGCTTGGTTGTATTCAGGCATAACACATAACTAATAGTAAATAGTGCACAATGCATAAAGTTGAACTTTATCTTATACTTCAAAAATATCAGTCAGGCTAGTTCACATATTTTTTATTCTCCTTTGTACAAAAATGAACAAAATAAGTGTATGATTTAACAAACTCTTTAATTTCTTCATGAGTACACCTTACATGTTATTGAGTGCTTCAGGAGAAAATGACTTTTCAAATAGTATATTAGTTAAAAAAAAAGTAAAAATAATCAAAGCTACTTTAAACTTGCATTATTTATTTGAGGTATTTAACGTGAATTTTCTCAAACAAATGATTTTATCTGCACACAATTTTGTTAAAAAAAGTATTTTCAGATACCCTCCAACATTCCTTTACATGCCACAATCGACGGCTTTACTTTCCCTCCAAAGCAAGTTTTGCTAAGGATTTTTATTGCCACCTTGGCTCGGTTTGAACCAACGAAAATCAGATCCTGAGGCGCGCACTTTAGCCCGTGGCAGACTGATAAATTGTAAAGGTAATTATATTTTCATAAATAATATAAAAAATAAAAATTCTGTAGACTTATTAGCAGCTATTTTTACAGGTAATATAAATACTTCATTTGACATTTTTTTAGTATCATATCTTATCACCCTTTCATGTTATACACATACATACTAATTACACTGTGTTAGGGATTTTTTAAAGTTGAATTTAGAGAAAATACATTCAAATTTGCATAAAAAGAGTGGAAAATCATTTTGAAAAAAAAACAAAAAAACAGTACAACTGACTTGGATTCAAACTCCAATCTCCCCGTTAATGGCATTCTAGTCTTACTGCGAGAGTGAAGCCTAAGGCCATATGGCTGTTGAAGTGGATATCTGACATCTTAACCTAAATCTACTAGTGATGTTAAGACAATTTTCCCAAGCCCACTGTATTTATTATGTGTGCATGGCTGTTTTCAAAGTATTTAGATTTTATTTAGGGGTTATATTGTGAGATGATATTTGATAATTTAAGAAATCGGCTTAATGATCTTCCAAGTTACATATTAAGAGAGGTTTGTGATTTAAAAGACACAAATATTTTACACTATTACAACATTAAAAATAACTCTTGGTTTTGATTTGATGAGAGTAAAAGTGAGAACATTTATTCTGAAGAATTTTGGTAAATCCATTTAGAATTGTTAGTTAAGAAAAAAAAATTGCATGTCCAGAGAATTAACAAATTGACACACAAAACAGTTGTGGTTCTGAGGTTTTTCTATAAAAATGTGTGTGCACGTATTTTTCTTTCCACCTTTAGTTCCTATAATTTGACAAGGTTATCTGATGAGAATGTAAGGGGGGCTAGGATAAGTTTTGTGCCAAGTTCACATTCAATTTGATATAATCTAACAATAAAGTTCTCGTGTTTTTAAATGGAAACAATCACAATAAACTTAATCGTTCGAATAACGTATTAACTGTCCAGGTAAGAGCTTTTGTGTTACAATAAGGGAAATTTGCCATAAATTTCTTTGTTTATGGTGTGCAGACGACTTCTTCGGTGTAGTTTGTGTTTTACTAATTACTAAAATGTGGCCTTTTCTTAAACTTTATTTTGTAGCTGCAACAAGCTCCTTGAAGGAACAGGATAGGATAAGAATGCAGGAGAGTGAAATGAGATTTCAGAGAAGCAGGATCAGTGTGACAAAATTTGACAGTATGAGAAATGAGAGAGTGAGAAGAATAGTAAAGGAAGAGACAGTTCAGGACAGGATAGAGAAGGCACGACTAAGGTGGTATGGCCAAGTGAGAGGAATGGATGTTTGATATGGAGCTGGTGGGTAGGAGGCCAAGAGGAAGACCAAGGGACAGATGGCTGAAGAGAGTAACAAGGAGTGTGGAGGAAAGAGGAGAGGTAGATGAAGCAGTGGGGATACTTATGCTCCAAACAGACCCAGCCAGTGGCTGCAAGCTGTTTGTGATGATAATGATAATGATGAATAAGCTTCTATTGCAAGTACTTAAAAGCCTAATCATCCCTAACTGCTAGAGTTTTCATGTTTCATTAAATTTCTATCATACACTATGTTTATTTATGTTACATGAATATTAAGTTAACGTTCAGTTTATCATGTTCACAATATTAAACGTTTCCTTAAGAAATTAATGCTTTTTTTTAAAATGTATCACTAAGATTTTTATGTATTTTGCAAAACAAAGTATTGATTGTATCATTATTTAAAACAAATAATTTCATTTATGGTAATAGATACCGATTGATGAAACATAGCAATTTAAATTATGCAAGCGGTAATTGATATTGAAATCAAAGTTTTTTTAAAGGTGTATCTTTGTTCAACAATCAAATGGTAAAAAAAGGGGTTGGGGAGGTGTTTGGTATTTAGTTAGACCCAAAACGCATAATTCGAACAGTTTATCAATTCATTGAAAGTCACGTCAGAAAGTAAATAAATCATCCTGTTAAACATACTGTTGTCACAGTATTGATTATATCTAATGCAAAGTAAGATTTATGTATGTTTAGTAAATTTTAGTATATAAAGCTAAAATATCCACAACAAATCAAGAGAGCATGAAAAGTCCAACACGACAGACGCAATGAAGCAACCAATGCCAAATGAGATAACAGTAAATATCCAATAGTGAAGATGAAGTATGATAGAAACTTTTTTTATGTACAACCACAGATTAAAGATACTATGTAGGCCTTAAAATACTTTTATTCAAATATATACAGTAGCAGCGATCTAAAAACTTGTATTAGTGTCATTGGTTCGAGAATAAATTGTATTATATTCACCCAAGGGACAAGAACTATGAATTTCATATCGATAACTAAGTGTGTGTGTGAAGCTTTTAAACCTCGACTTTGTTTTAAAATAATTATCAGCTTCGACTTTGTTCAGAAAAATAAATAAAAAATCCTGTTTTGGCAATTAAGAAGCTTTGACAATAAAAATATTGACAACTAAAATACTTCGATTATGTTCAATTACTGCCATTCTGAGCTGCTTTATACATTACAAATTAGTGTACATATGTAAAATTGTTAATTAATTGAGTTACATGTTGTGATATTATACAAACAATTTTGAAATAAGGCATTTTATAAGGGATTTTAGTGCATAAGCTTAAATAAACAAGCATTAAATGTATTTTAGAGCATACACCAACTAACCAAAAATAGAAATTCTACTTTCCATTTGGCTACAAGCATATTTCATATAATTGACTCGAGTTTGCTTCAAATTAAAAATGTGGACTTAGAACAGCCTTATTCAGTGCCGGATTAAGGTCTTTGGGGGCCCTGAGACTAATGAAGAATTTGAGGCCTTATTTACTTATGCCATGTAACATACCCAAGGTTTTATAGAACAGGCAGTTAAAAGTGTATATAAAAAATAAGCATTTGAATATCATATTTTGAGTAGGGCCAATATTTTGAATTTTAAATCTTAGAAAAACACAAACTTTAAATCAATATTATAGTTACAATCAAACAAAAATGTACACAAGTAAACATAGGTTACAAGTAGAAATGTCAATTTAAGATGTATTTTTCCTTGCCTTAATATTTTCTAATGTATGCATGCACAACATCGTCAAATGACAACTGTCTTGTAATATGTAAGTTTTGAAAGAGAGCGCTCTGCTTCACAGTTTGTTAGAGGAATTACCAAATACAATTTAAAAACAGTATTACATTTGGAAAAACATCAATCAAATTATTATCATACCTATATTTAGCAATGTCTTGGCAACAGACTACATCAACACTCTTGATAAAGTCAAAGAACTGTGACATTTATAGTTTTAAAGATTCATCAAGACCCTCATTGTGAAAAATTGAAACAGTTATTAAGCGAAATTTCGTCCATAGTATTTGAGGTTTTGCAATTAATTAAAAAGTAAAATTGTGCAATAAACTAGAAATTGAAATTGTGAATGAAAATTTTTGTAAGACTGTAGGCGATAATTAAGTCCACTGTATAACTTATCAACTTAAAAAAAATATTTAAAGTTGCACATGACCATTGGATGGTTAANGTGCGCGCGCAGCCAAATTAGTGGACTTGCATTAGCCAACTAACATCGTGTCAACGGGCCTTAAGGAGCCATGGCCCCTGAACTAGCGGGGACCCGGGGCTGCCCTCCACCCCCCTAATCCGGTATTGTCCTTATCAATAACTATTACTAAGATTATAGCAATTTTATAGTCATCTTTCAGATCAACTGCACAAGTTGACAAATGACACTAATAAAGGTGATGTTACCAATATTTACACAAAATATTCCCAAATTTATAATTTTCTTTGCCCTTTGTAGGGAACTTCACATGTGCTCCGTAAAGACATTCTAAACTAATTCAGTAAACTTTGTTGTAATACTTAGTAATCTTTTTAATATTAAACAATTAATATGTGATCCTTTATTTGATGTATGTTAGTTTGTTTTCTAAAAATCATATCAATAATAATGTTTATTTTACCTGTTAATTATTAACTTGCACACATACATAATAAATATAGTACCAAGGTCATAAACTACTTAACTATTCTTCTATCACGAAACAAATAAACAATAATATATGAAAACCAAATACTTTAATTAATAATAGTAATTCAGAATAAATAAAAAAATAACTAAGATTATAATCTATATAGGCCGATTACCCATTTAAATATTCTAATTCACGCATAAAAAATAGCTAAACAATATCAGTCATTAAAAATAATATTTCACTACAAAATAATCAATACAATTACACAATTACAGTAAAAAGATACAAAAATCACCATTTATTTAATGTACATAACTTTCATACACATAATTTCTATTATTTTTATCAGATGCTAGTATTTCTTGCAAAGTTATATCTTACTACATCTTAAGTACCAGTATATTGTATCTACATTAATGCACTACTTTTCACAAAAATATACATCTAGTTTTTTAAAAGTGTTTTTCCCTCGCCTTGAAATAAACAAAATAGTTTTGTTTAAAACTTAACCTCTCTTACTATTTACATTTTACTACCTATATAAAAATAAAGACACCTAAAGGCTGATGTAATGAGAAATTGAAAAGACGAGAAAGTGAAGTCTAGACACTTAAAGACTTGCAGTCACAAAAAAATTGTTTGAAATCTTTTTAAAGAAAAACTTTTTTCACTTTTTAAAGTATATTTTGCTATGCAATGAGATTTCCCTTAACGAACACCTCTGAATAGCAGATTCATCTTTATAACTGACAGTTTAAATTTCCCCAGCAAAATAACGTTGCTTCTTACAATGAAACAACTTCCCAATAACGGACGCAGACACTGCTAGACATGCATATTTATGCGTAACAATCTCTAAACAGCTGACAAAAATTGAGAACATCAGTTTACTATATCTTCAATATTTTACTATAAAAATGTTATTGTCTTGTGGGATGTAGAGAAAGATTCTAAAATAGCCTGCGTAGTAATGCGTTCAGTATTTCAAGGTCGTAACTCCTTCCTCTTTCGAGCTTTCAACAGGGGTTGTTCCATTAGTTTCATTTGTGCTCATTCACAGTACCTACAGTACAGAAGGCATACTACTGATCACATTTCATTTCTGTAATGTTCTGTGTATAGTGCAATCTGTACAGTAAACTATTTATTCAACAATACTGCACAATGCAGTAAATAGCATGTTGTAGTTAATATCTGCAGTGTAGAGGTTCATATAGATTAAACTGTGTTCAAGCACGCTTTAAAAAAAATTATATTGTTTCTAATTACATACATTTCTTAGTAACGGAAATTTGTTTGATCCCGGAAAGTGTTCGCTATTAAGAGATTTCACTGTATTCGAAAGAAGGTGCTACAGCAGCAGTGTTGCCCACTATTTTTCTCTTAAGATCTACTTTTAGTATATATTAGTGTTAAAATAATTTCTTTTACTATGATCACTTGGGTTGGTAGCATAATAGATTTTGATAGAAAACAATTGGTCAAATCATAATTATCCACGTTTTATTTTGACATCCATTACTGTTTCTAGCCAGTGACCTTGGTCAATTTTTTATTCAAGTCATATTTTCCACTACCGGCCTGTCATAGCTTCATATGCCTTATAATCTATCTTAAGACTACGAGCGGCACAACATCCAGTCCCCGGCCGTTAATTCATCACTGTAAAAGGGTAAAACCCCACACTTTACCAATGATATATTTTTTGGCCATGCCAGGAATCAAACCCGGACTCTTAACTCAGTTGACAGACACACTACTTACTGAGCTAAGGTATCTGATCGTATCTATATTATTTACATAGTTTAATGGATTAAACATGAATCTAAATGCTCAACTGTTAAGCTGGTGCAGTATTTAGATTCAAACACTTTCATTTGTGAGAATGCTGCTTCAGACAAATTGACCCAAAATAAATGTGAAAATTTGTAGAAAATTTTTTTGAACTTGAATATTTTTCTGCCGATACATACTTCCAAAAATTTTCCTCAGAAGTTCTTGATTTAATGTGGATATCATTTTATAGTTGAATTATTTGTTTACAGTGTTTCAATAACCATTTTAAATAAAGGTAAAAGTTTTTCTGCAGTTGTCTGTGGCAAATGGATAACTTATAAATAAAATCACACCATCGTGTTTTTTGAAGTCCTGGAAATGCCCTTCAAACCTTGCATTAATACATTTAATTTCATCTGTGTATCTATTTGGGTCGTAATTTGTAGAACTTGTTAATTGTGCCGCCACGTTTAGAAAATAAGCAAAATTCTTATTTTTAAGCTTTAATATGAGCTTGACCTTCTGTTTAAAGCATTTTATGGAACTTATCATTTGAAAAATCAACTTTTCCTTACCTTGTGGGTCAACATTTAAATTATTAAGTTTGAAATATAATCCTCCGATTGCTTGAATTCTTCACCTCTAGAAACAAGAACTGCATTGACTTTTAAGTTGTGCAAGCTATTACTATTTCCCAAATTAATTCATTATTTCGCTGAGTGCTTTAGTAAACAAAATATTCTTTTAATATAGTCATTGAAGATCACTACATGATTAACCTTATAAGCACCCCTCGGGTACAGGAAAGGTGGATATAAACACGGAAACAAACACAATATGGCTTTTATAATTAAAAGAAGAACAAAGTTCACACTTTACATTGCTGCCACTGGACAAAGTGGTAATGGCTGTCTCATGAAGAAAATCAATAGTTATCGTCCAATCCCTTAACCTAGGTTTCATTCTAACGGAACTCATTAGGAAAGAGTGTGAAATGTTTAGTAAAAGGAAACCAAAAATCACAAAAGGAATGGATGGTAAAAAAATGACAACACGCAGAATAAATGTACCTTATTTTATGTGTACAATTATGTGCTCAAACAGTGAAAAAAGAGTTTCCCTTAAAGTGTTACAACCTATGTAATCTCATGCGTCAGTGGCTGCATGGTCTAAGACAACCTTCTCATTAGATTAGACTTCTCCTGAGAGGGAAATTGGGGTTTGAGTCCCGGTCAGGTGTATCAAGGGTGGTTTTTTCTAAATGGTTTTCCACTCTTCTTCCACACAAACGCAGGCACATTTCTTCTAAATTCCAGCTTTATCATCCCTAGCTCATTAGCGTAATTAATAAATATATGTATAGCTTGAACAGGTAGTAAGATGCAATGCTAAAAAAAAAACCATGCAATCTCCACATAATATTTTTATTTTGTCACATCTTAGAGTCTGTTCGGGGTTATACAAATATTATGTTAATTAGGCAAATAGAATAGAAATGGGGAAGGTAGAATTTTAGAGGAAATGTTTCCATGTTTATGTGGAGGAATAGTGGGGTATAATTTAAGAAAAATCTCCCTAAGTATATCCTATAGGGATTCAAACCCAGATCTCCCCCATCATTGACCATCCAGTCTTAACTCAAGAGTGAGGCGCATTCATATGCCTGCAAAGGTCCTGTGTTTGAGGACATCACTTTTGGGTCCAGTTTTATATTTTGGTTTCTATATACAGTGTTTTTTCAAATAAGCCTCTCGTGCAAAAAGTCTCAATTTACCTATTTAACCATGGCTCAAATACGGTCAAGTCTCAGAGAGCATATGTGGAGTTTTAACATGGCAATCCCACAACAAAGATGTGAACAAATACCGCGTTCAAATAACACACCACTTCATTGAAACTTACAAATTCCCTCATCCTACTCGCATTGTTTCTTTAAAAAATACTCGAGTTAGGTCAAGCTAAGAGTAGTTTTTTACTATGAAGTTACTTTTCAATAACAACTTAAATGACGAATTGAAAACCCACAAGTGTCACATGAATCGAGTAACTATTCAAAATGCCAAGAAACAACATCAAAGAAAAACATAGTTTTACAATCTATCAGGAAGAAATCTTAACAATCTTACTGTCATGTCCCATGGATTAAACATCTGATCACAATTTTCTAATGAAGACTGGTCTTATATAAAACAACATATATATTAAAGGGCAATATAAATAACACATTAAGAAGAAATAAGGTAGGCAGTTTCACAAAAAAACCTATAGATATTTATACAAAGGTCAAATATCATGTCAAATTGAGAAGTTTAGCTGGCAGACACATGTAGAAACATGATTCCTGTGTCCAAATGTCATTTTTAAACTATATTTAATTTAAACGAAGACATATCCCTGTGCACAGCTACATCAATACCAAATATGATTTCAATCAATTATGATATCCAAGACTACAGTCTGAAGAGCAGAAATGTCGCTCGAGGTGAAAAGACAAATTAGGCTTGCTATAAAAATCACAGCACATAGCCAGAAAGGAAAGTTTATATGTTACGTTAAGTGAATAATAATCACACACACACACAAGGTTATTTTAAGTTATATGAACGTTATGTTGATCATGCGTGATCCTGACATTATTAGTGAAGTTCACATGAAAAAAGTTTGTTCAGGAAGGATTTAATTAATATATGAACAAATATGCCATCAACCTGATTTAAAGTGTGGAAGAGAAAAATATTTCCTATATCAGCCATACCAATCAATCATAACTATTTATTTATTTACCCCTTATCCAGTAAATATAAATCTAAATATATATTTTTCATTGTAAGGTTATACTTAGAGGTGTGCGAGTTCTTTAAAATTTTAATCGAGTTTAAGTAGTTATTAGAACTCGGTGATTTTTACAAAACTAAAAATAATAATAAAAAAAATAATTTAGAAGCCAGAATTTTCAATTTTATCTAAAACAAAACTTTATATATTAATAAACTTTTATTAGATTTAAATATTTTTCCACTTTTTTTTCTAATATCACCATGGTTTGTCGGCCTGACATTTCTGGCCTTCTATTGGTGTTAGCTGATATGTAACCGACTGGCTCGATGAGATTAAATGATTATAATAATAATGATTGTGGGGCCAATAGAAGTATTAAACATAACTTAAGACTAATTAACAATACCATGGTGACCACCGGAACAATACCCCTTCAAGAGAAATACCTATAAAATCGCCGGGAATCGAGCCCAGGACCTCTAGATTAGGCAGGAGTGCTGACAACTAGACCAAGAGGCCGGTAATTTTAAGATATAATTTCATAGCAATATTTCTTTTTGTCTGATTTAAAAAAAAAGTCAATACTAAAAAATTATTTTTGTGGTTATGGTTATGTTATGGTTATTAAATATATTCAACCAAAAATATTTTTTTACAAATATTGCTTTATATTATTTCGAACTTGAAAAAAGTGACACCTAAAGTGAAAAATGCCTAACTCACACACCCCTTGTGTGATACAAAGAATATAATGGCAGATATTTATTAACAAGAGCAACACACAGGTGGAAACGCTTGAGTCCGGCATTCTGTGGCCCAACATGTTTTGAATCTGCTACCATTAGTTTTAGGCGCGGCCACCATGATGGTGATATTAACAGTACAAAGGCGCCAAAGTTGTTTACATTTGCAGCCAAGGGTTTTGGTTAGAATTCTGGCTGTATTTTAGCCCAAGATACCAAGAGTTGTGAAAGGTGGTGTATTATTTCCTGTTTTAAGCTGTTTACCCCTGTGGAGTGATAGGGCAAACCTAGGGGATGGGCATAAGGGGTATTTAGAGGGTTCTTAGGAGTCAAATTATGTGGTCCCAGAGGTTCCGAACTCATGGGTTTCAACCTGTACTATAAAATAGGTGCACGGGCGTGCCTTGTAGGGGGGAGAGATTTCACTAATTTGTTTGAATATGTTACTCGCAAGATTTCAATTACTTCACACATGTATTGTATGACCTTATTTTATTTATGTTGACAGTAGCTATGCCAAGTGCAAGATTATTCTTTACTTAGATCCATTACTGTTTTCAGCCTGTGGCCCAGGTCAGTTTTTTTTATTCAAGTCATATATTTTTCCGCTACTGAGTTGGTAGGCCTGTTGTAGCTTCATACGCCTTATAATTTAACTTAAGACTAGGACAGGCACAACTTCCAGTCCCCGGCTGTTGATTAATCATTGTGAAAGGATGAACTCACATTTCACCAATGATAAATGTCGAAAATTGAACCTGGGACCCTTAACTCAGTAGAAAGACATGCTACCAAATGAGCTAAGGCGTCGGATTGCAAGATTATTCTATGTCACCTTAAAACATACTTGAGAAACAGTTTGTCTCAAACATAACTAATAGTTTGGCTGTGTCACTGATGTAAATATGTTTCGGACAAGATCAGAATTTATTATATTATTTAAACAAGTGTATGTGCAGTTACTGAACAAGAAAGCCAATTTTTGGCGAAGTCAATGTCCACTTAAATAAAGTGTTAACTATTCACAAAATGAATAGCCCTTTTCTAAATAGGCCAATGGATATACTTTTTACAATATATTTAACAAATTACCGAATAAATTGGTCAGACCTATTTGAATCAAGGATGCAATGAAAATATTAGATTATACTCAAGTTATTTTACACAATTAGTGAAGGAAGAATAAATAATTACGACCCCCCTCCCAACGAAGTTGGAAAATCAGGCACATTCATGAATAGGTGAAAAGTTGTAACAAAAGATAAATATATATATATCTTCGACAAACACGTTCAACTTTTAAAATGTGTTACTTTAAAATAAAGTTTTTTTATAATCATCATTTGGGTGTTAGAGTAACAATTCAAGCTCCTCTTCTTATGACCGACCACTACTATTCAATAGAACAGAGGTGAGAGGGGTGGTGTTTTGCGACAAGATTTTACATTACAAAGATTTAAAAAACTTAACTCATTTTAAAAATATGAACAAACATTTTTTACCTTTGAAATATTGCTAAACTATACTTCCAACTTACTTTCATTGAATATCCTGATACTATACAGAGCAGTTAAGTTAAGAGGAAATGTGCCAGCATATACATGAAGAGAGAATGAAAATCCCCAACAAAACATCCAGCTGGGCTTTGGGCTATGTTAAACCATACCCTTCAAGGTAAAAATTAGGATTAAAAATTACTTCTCCGACCCACCAGTCCAACTCCTTGATACATTTAATATTCTCTCTTTTATTTCTACTTGCAGGTATTCCCACAAACTTTAAAAATCATGTGACAGTGAGAGAAGCATGCAAGTTGTCGAGTTGGCGTCCTGTGGTGGTTACCCAACATTACGAGGGAATGACAACTACGAAACTCAGTTCTCTGGGCAACGGGTCTGCGGTATCCTCAACTTTGAGGTCTTGCTGGCGGCCGACTCCTCGCACACGTGCACCACGATTCTCGGCTGACTCCCGGAGGGGGGATGGAGCTCGTGGGTCTCACCTGTGACCACACAAAATACAACTCCTCAATCCTCCATCATTAGCGCTAAACAAGGCAAACTTTAAGACATTATAATACAGGCAAACTTGGTAGTAACGATCATCAGAACACTGACCATATTAATAAATTGATAAAAAGATAATATCTTTGAAAAACTAAATACATATTAGCGAGATAAAAATGATTTGATTACATAACTACATATTATTTGTATCAATTTGTTTGAATAAACTATAATACATTCAATTTTAAACACACTTTTTTGTTTGTGATTTTAAATAGATTCTTTTGTTAGTAGACATGTTTTTGATGGAAGTGTTCGTTTATAACTGATTTTACAGTCATGTTAGCGTTTGGGCAAAGTGAAGGGAGTAAGGCTGAAGGCTATACACTGGAGAGGTAGGTCGAGTGGGGGGGTAAGTCCGCAAGGTCGAGGCAAGATCACAAAACCGGTCCATAGTCTGATGCGGGTGGTAATAAAAGCTTGGTCAAATCTTTAATTTTTTGTCTATTTCAAGATTTAAGTATTTGACCGCCCAAGAAATTAAAAATGTATGGTAAATACAATTTGTATAGTACCTATATCTGTATAGTATGCTCGTTATAAAAGTGAGCAATTGTATGGGCATAGGTATAAAATAAAATAGTTATGGATTTTTTATCATTACAACTGTGATTTCATTTCCTTCGTGCTAGATACAACCAAATTTGACTGTACATCTTATTTAAGAATGTCAAGAGATGTTCTTGATAATGGCTACCATTTAAATAATCAAGACTTTATCTTCAACAATTTTTCATAGCTCGATTATAAACTGTCAAATACCAGTAAATGAAATTTATGGCATTCAAACAAAACAATGATATTCAAATCTGGGTAATTTTTAATTGTGAGCATTATTAGTTATTTCCTGTTTCACCTTATGCTTATGAAGTTTGTGAGAAGTATGTTAGCTGTCACAAGGAAAAACAAGATTAGGTTATCTGGGAAAGAGTTGGGGTACAGAGTGTACATGAGATAGTAGAGTAAGCCAAAGTGAATGACGGAGAAGTATGCAGAAAAATATCGCAAGGGAGACCAAGAAAGAGATGGGAGGTGCAGATAACAGAAAGTGTGCAAATGAAAGAAAAATGAAATCGATTAAAGGAGGAAGAATGGCGGAAGAATTAGAGGAAGAGGCATTTTACTTAATTGATCCAACCACAAGCTGAAAACAGATGATGATGGTGATGATTATGTTTCACCTTTAGAACTATCAAACTTTAAATGTACTCAACAAAACCTTTGTGTAAATCAATCACGGCTATTTTGTTAAATATTTGTTGTTATTGTAATTATTAGGAAATCAAAATTGGAAAATACAAAAAAATGATAGGGATTTTGATACCTTAAAATATTTTCGTCCTAAGGTCCCTTTTCATCGACAAATGTCATAAATTGGCATGAGGTGATAAAAGCTAGAATTTATTGAAATTAGAGGTGTTAGAATATGCATTTTCCAGTTGGAGTATTTGTACCACAAATATATCTATAATAGATCCATGTATAATCCATAAACCCAAACATACTTGTTTAAGAATGAATTTATTTTTTGGTGAAAAAATTTATGATAAGTAACACAAATTCAGATTTTCAAATAAATGTAATATAGTTGTGAATGTTATATTTTTTAGGTGAGACAAAAGGAAATAGTGAAGGAATATTTGTTATTTTAAAATTGAATGAAATTAATTAAACTTGAATTTTTCGTGATAAAATCGAAAATTTCAAGTACTTGCAAACCCCTAACTTAAATTAATAAAAAAAAAAAAAACACATTTCAAGCCGGTTAAAAACTTGTCACCTTTTTAAGCGCGTAAGTTACATTAATCAAGAATGAGTTGTCTGACCTGGCGTGAGGTTTGCTATCGCTGCCAATAAGTCGTAGTTTACCAGGGGCTCCCCCTCATCCCGGGGTTCCCAGCCAACAGGCGGAGATGCTGGTGGTGAAATGAGGAACTGTTTTGTAAGTGCTGGAGGCTGCAAGTGCTGATCTTCCAGATCGATAGGAGAGACAGGCTGAGGAAGAAGAGTGTTACATACAGAATGAATGGTTTATTAATAGGTCAAGCAACATTTTAAAGAGACAGCATCAATATTCACCCGGATTGTTTTAGAAAACTAAGTAGGCTACAGTAAAACCCCGGTGGTCTGAAATGTCTGATAATCTGAACATTTAAAAGGAATTAATAACATTAAGCACAAACATAAGAAATGGGCCTTTGATGTGAATATATAATATATCTCTTTAAGTTAAGGAAAAACTTTTTTTTGTTTTTAAGGTACATTTTGCTATATCTGGTCTGACACCTTAGCTCAAATGGTAGCGTGTCTGTGTGTACTGAGCTCAGAGTCCCAAGTTCGATTCCTGGCATTGCTGAAAAATTTATTAGTGATGAAATGTGGGTTTCCCCTTTTAGTGATGAATTAACAACTGGATGTTGTGTCTGTTCTAGATTTAAGTTAGTTTATAAGTCATGTGCTGATGTAATCATTCGGTTCAGAAAGTGCATGTCAAATGTCTTAAATAAATGGGGGAAAAAAGTAGGCCTATCTGAAAGAAGGCAGGAAAGATGGATTGAGACATATAAAGGAACAAATAAAATGTGGCTTTCAAAATGAAAAGAAGAACACAGTTCACACTTTACATTGATGCCACTGGACAGTGAGGTAATGACTGCCTCATTTTTAATTTTGTTTTTTAGCAACACGTCTTACTACCTCCTTAGGTTATTAATTCCTTTTACATGTTCCTATCAAAGTGTCCCATCACTCTATACTAATTTCTTTCTCACCCTTTTGTTATTTTGGTTTCTTCTTTTAGGAGATTGGGCGGTAACAATTGATTTTCTTCGAGAGGTAGACATGACCTCTTTGTCCAATAACAGCAATGTAAAGTATGAACTGTGTTCTTTAATCTTTTCACTGTGAAAGCCATTTTGGGTTTGTTCCTTTTGTGTGTTTCTATCTATCTTTTAAAATTATAAAATTCACTCCAGACAGTCGAACCCAAACCTCTCCACACAATAGATATTAAATGCTCCAAATATCAATTATTTTATTATGTAGACTAGTGTTTTTGAGCCTGAAACACTTATCAATGGTGGTGATCATGAAATGTGAGTTTACCTGAGCAAAATAACAGTTCATTACAGTTTCTCCATATTTGGTTTGGTGCAGATGTATTCTTGCCTTGGCCGCTGCAGCCGGGCACTTAAAATTCACCCTCATTCGTCTGAAGCTGCGAAAAAATTGGAATGACGACGCTTCTCCAAACTGATTAAATAGTACTTCTAGATTTTTCTGAAAGGGAAAAATAATAATACAAATTAAATTTCTTAAAGCATAATTTTTTTTTAACTAACATTAATAGGCACAGAAATATATTTTTAAAATTAATGGTAGGTCAGTTTATATTCTGTAGGGGCTTACCTGAAGAATCTGGTAGTGAAATCTTATTTTAAAATGTATTTTTGTGTCTAATTGGCCTAAGCTTTATCTCAAATAAGGGTGTGTGAAGCTTCTAAACTTCAATCTGGCTTTGAAACAAATGTTAGCTTCAACTTTGCTTCTGAAAACAATTCCGACTTCGACCATTATGAAGCTTTGGCAATCAAGATTTTGAGAGCTAAAATACTTCATTTATCACTAGTTAGGCCCATTCTGAGCTGTTATAAACACATTACAAATTAATTAATATCCAAATGAAAACAAACTGAATTGACAGTTGTAAGTTGAGCTAACAAGCAATGTATCATATTAAAACAAAATATTACAAACATTTGTACAATAAAACAATTTCAACAATTTCACGCCAATACTAGGATGTTTCTTTTTATAAGCCAAATAAAGAATCAATCAATCAATCAAGTAATTTTAGTACTAAAAGTTATGTATACATAACCAGAATACAGTACCGGTATCATAAAACAACTAACAAAAAATATTCAAGCTTAGATTCGGTTTTGAAAATATTTCATATATTCAATTAAAGTTCGCTTTAAATTGGAAAAATGAACTTCACACACCCTTAATCTCAATCGTGATTAAAGCTAGGTTGACACGGTCAGAGTACGCTCGGATCAAGCTCGCTTGGACAGTTTGAAGCTTGGTTGACACGATCAAAGTATGTTAGGACCAAGTACACTTGGACAGTTTGAAGCTGGGTTGACAGAATCAAAGTATGTTAGGAGCAAGTACACTTGGACAGTTTGAAGCTGGGTTGACAGGATCAAAGTATGTTAGGAGCAAGTACACTTGGACAGTTTGAAGCTGGGTTGACACGATCAAAGTATGTTAGGACCAAGTACACTTGGACAGTTTAAAGCTGGGTTGACAGGATCAAAGTATGTTAGGACCAAGTACACTTGGACAGTTTAAAGCTGGGTTGACAGGATCAAAGTATGTTAGGACCAAGTACACTTGGACAGTTTGAAGCTGGGTTGAGACAGAATAAAAGTATGCTCAGACCAAGTTATTTAAAGTGTAGTTTCCTTGTTATGAGTGCACTCAGACTATTTTCCCACGTAATATTTTATGTGTAGGCCTACCTTCACTTACCACCATATTCAAACGCTAGTCGGTCTAAGTACACTTAAATGAAGGTTGATTAATGCCCAAGTATACTTTGATTGGATGATGTCGTCTGAGTGTTCAAGTGCATTCAGTCTGAGCATATTCTGGCCAAGTCAACTCAGAACTCAGATTTAGAAAAATGCTCTACGGTAATAAAAAAGAAGTCTCCAGCATAGTTTCCCAAACTATTGTCTAACAGCATATTCCTTGGATCAGCTCTTCATAAAGAAAAAAAAACAAAACAACAAATACCCGTCATCTTGTAAAGCCTAACTCTTGTTCCAAATTGGAATAAAACCTCAATGTTTGGCTAAACAAAGCTGCAACAGGGGGCATAGCCTACAAAGTTTATTAAAGTTCATGACCTCATAAAAATCTTCATTGATTTTACTTTCAGATTCCACCTACTATGATAAAAAAAAAATTGTAATGATTAATAAAACTTGGTGGGACATTACATAGGTACTCCCTGAAATCCTTGGTGTACCCCTAGGATATGCTTACCACACTTTGGGAAACACTGGAATATATTAGTGATATTATAAAGGTTTTAAAGGTGTGGCAACACAAAATTGGCTATCGGCAACAGAAACATGAAACAAAAAAGGCCTGGTGACTTTTTAGCTCCAGTGAAAGTTTTATTTTTTAAATATAATAACTTTATACTAAAGATATGAGTAAACCTATCGTTAACATTAATGCAAGTGGACAAAACTAAGAAACTTAAACAGCTTAGCAAAATTGTGTTCAGAAAAGGTATGTCCCGAACCATGTCGCACATAGTTAATTATTTAGAATGCTCCTCTTCTGAGAGCTATCTCAAGTGATATTTAACCCCACTCCCCCATTTTGCAACTAACCATGTATGCTCATGAGGTTCCTATGGGGGTAAATTGGAGGAAAACGTGAAACCATTTCTATATAATATAGTTTAACACTAGTGAACTTTGGTTTAGGTTATAACTTTGTGAATAAATTATTTAAACTTAGCAAGTTTCTAAAGAAATTGGAGTTTTTAATGACCAGGAGAGGGATTATAGTGAACCTCAAGACTTGCCCAAGTTCACATTAATTGAAAATCAAAGTATGTAATTACCAACTGGAATTCAAACCCAGTTTCTCTGGTACAGTTTGTCAATGCCTAGAGCTTCATAAATCATTGATTTTGACTGTAATTGTATGGTTGCGCTAGCCTACATGTGAACAAATAAACACCTAGAAAATATTAAAAATAATATACTTTTTTTTCCTCATCCTTGAAGACAGCGACATCTAAATTTGTAACAATGAGAGACGTGGGAAGATCTTCATCATGTATAAGTTCGTCCAAGGTACGGGCACCATCACTATTTAAACAAGGCGCATCTCGTTGAAGCTCCAGCTCGATGTAATTCGGATGGACATTAGGTAAACCATCAACTTCGTTTATGATAATGTCATTTTCATCATTCGACATTGCTTCATCTGAATCGACGGCCATACGCCCCTCAGAATCTTCCATGACTGATGTCTTTTCAGCAAACAAATATTAAGTCAATGAACAAACACTCTAAAATAAAATAATAGTAAATTAGATCAATTCAAATCTGTGCAGAATCGTTGACTCGACTTAAATAATTTGATATTACTGTTAAATTAAATTGAGCTAGGTTATAATGGAGCGAAAGTCATTACCTGACACAAATATGACTTTGTGTATCTTAAAAATAAACTTATTACAAGTTAAGTCAATACTGTCATTAAGCTACAAAGTTTACTTAAAAAGTCCTGAAATGACGTCACCACAGTATTTATTTGTTTATTCTACCGGTGAATTAAAGTTTACCCAAGGTTGACTTTATGAATCCAGGTAAATTATATAAGTTGCAACATTAAATTTGATTACATAATTTAAACAGTTTTTACCTGACATAAACGTTATGCTTCTTAGCAAATATTCCTACATAACGTCACAACCATTCATATGTTAAATATTGACCTAGGTCTAAGATAATTGGATAATATTGGCAAACGATTTCGACAAAAATCAGAACCTTTGGCCTTTAAAATATTTTCAACTCTATTTTGTTTTCTCCTCATGCAGGAAGGCCAAGACAAGTGCATGTATTTTAAAAAATTACTTCAAATATTATATAATACATATGGATTGTAAATAATAGTTTAATGAAAATTTGTGAATACATATTAATGATATAGTTTGGCCCAATATCAACCTCAAATAACTGTTTCAATGAAACAAAAATTTAAGTGTCTTAAAGTTATGCAGTTGTCCTTTCTGATTACAGTGCTGAACGAGTTTGATTTGTTTTTGTTGACATGCTGGTTGACAACATGGCGGTTATTGCTGCTGTAGGATCTATGATTGTTGATGAAGCCGAAAAACCTGTAGATAGAGAAAAGGTAACATTTTTAATAACTAATTTAAAATACTAATACATACTTTACAAGGCTATACATTATTTCTTAAAGTTAATGTTTTTTTTATAGGTTAACCAATTATTTGACCAGTCTCTAGGGCTGTATCCGAATAGTTCTATCTATGCGCTGTAGCATTGATACGTATCCTTGTTAGCTGCTTTGGAAATCACGTGATGAAGTCTAGATCTGTCTGAATAGTCACGAAGGATGCCGATGCATCCCTCTTCACGTCCTTGGATCCAAGGATGGAAGCCACACGTCGAAGATACGTCCTAGTTCGGCGGCTTTGGTGCGGAGTTTGACCGGCAACTGTTCAATTATTATCTTATTTGACTATCAATTGTCAATAATAAAGACAATAGTTGGTTTCTTACGTGCTCTTGATTCTGAGTTTCAATCATTGCCATTAATAATAAATTGATGATTTGAAAAAGTTGAATAATCAAGCTACATCTAGCATTTAATATTGCCAAAACAATCAAATTGTTTTTCGGCATTATGTACGGTAAACAAACGCTGCAAAGAATAATATCAAATGAAACGTGCAAATTTTATGATCAACAATTTAAAACATCAATTTTAGTATGCCGGAATAGTTTTCTTTAGGTCTAATAGATGGCGTTTACATAGTTTCTAAGACCATTGTTAGACAGCAGCACTGCAGACCAAGGGATGTAGCAAGGTCGTTGGCGTTTGAATATTTTGATGCAGTCTTCGTTTGGGAAGTGCGTGGCGAGTGTGAATTCATCAAGACTGCATCTCACGAATCCTTGACAAAGATACTTGGACTATTCGGATACAGCCTAGGAAAGTCTTTAGTTTTCCATACAAGCATCCTCGTTTATTGCTTCGCAAACGACGCAGGATAAATTATATCTGTCCCAAATGTTATCAAATATGCATTTCTATAGGCTTGTTTGCTTACATGGAATACATCTGTGTGTCCACTCATGTCCTAATTCTTAGGTCTGAGGCTCGAATCTCATTAGTTCATATTAATTTTCATTTCAAAATTGGTATATAGCATGCATGCTTATTATCTTTTAGTGTGTTAGATAACTAGGTACCAGTACATATTTTATATATTAGCTCTTAAGGCCTTGACTGGTGGAATTCACTCAGCCACTCATACAAATTTTAAGCTAGGCCTACTCAGTGGTGGAGCGTGATCTTTTTTTTGGTGGGGCCGGGTCAAAGCTTAGGCCTACCGGTAATGATTTTTTCTCACCATTTGATAAGATATTAAATTAAATTCATTAAAGTTTTCCTAATTTTTAAAAATCACTAGAATTACAAAAACACTAATCATATCTACAAACAGAAAGATTAAAAAAATACAGGTTTTGAATTAAGCTTACCAAGTGATGACACTACTTGTACAAAAGTTGACAGTTCATGAGTAGTCTACCACAGTATTCTAAGTGTTCTATTAATCTGCCTAATATATGCCTATTTTTTACACCTGTTCATTGGGTTTTTGGACTGAAATTTTGAACACGAAATCTATTTGTGATGAAATATTTACTGTTCCAAATGTCTTAGACTTAAATGCCTTTTCCAAATTAATTCCTTACTCCTCATGCTTTTTAAATTCTTTTACTTAAAGATCCTTACAGCTAACTGTTGTCCACAACCCTTCACCAAATAATAAACAATAAAAACAATATAAGCTTTGTTTTTCTTCACTCACAGTTAACCACAGTTGTTTACCAAACAAAGCCTTAGAAAAAGGCATATTTTACTTGCCATCCACCTGCATAGATGTAAAGTCATTAGGCTGATGTGCTTCTAACCGTTTAATTTCCAGTTTTCTTGCAGTTTTGATAAATACAACAAAGTGTTTGTTAAAGAATTTATTTTATTCATTTTAATTAATCATTTTCACGCGTCATCTTACTTTTTGGATCTTATCACATACTAAAACACAAACACATAAATACAAAGACAAACTACAGACCACTTTAACTTAAAGTGGGCCCACTTGGGCTGGCCTCATTCGCTAGTGTAAAGCTGGCACCTGAATTGTAGGGGGATTGACCTTGAGAGACCGCTCACACTGAATGTGGCCTCTCTGAGAGGGCTTGTCAGAGCTGGCCCTGCTCATCTTCTATATTAAGTCACTAGAACGGTGATTCAGTTATCGCGTGATGTTTGAAGCAAGGAATGAATAATTTTGACTTGAATACTGTAAACCAATAATTCACTGCGTGTGGAAAACGGTATTCCAATTTTTTCATGTTTTTCCTAAAATATTTTATAGAATAAAAATAAAGAATTTTTTTTATGCTAAAAGTTGGAAAAATATTGGTGGGGCCTGGCTCCTAAGGACCCCTGGGCCTACTCATAAAGAAACTAGACCACTTTAAGTTTGGCATGCATTTAGCCTCATACTGTAGACACAACAAATAACTTGAAAAGGCAGAAATTAAAATGTCCAGCTTTTTAAAAGGATCTTTAAATCTCTGGAAAATAATTCAATTTGATTATAAGTTAGAGAGTTGTGAGTTTTCATTAACATTTGATAGAGTGAACTTCATTTTAAAATTTAACAAAAGTTCAAGGTAGGCTATGTATTTTAAGGCAATCTTTTGATACATAGTAGGCCTACACAATTTAGAGTTAGTTTTTTTTATGTCCATTTCGAAAACGCATCAAAAATCACAGTATAGAATTCAGTTCTTTACTGATTCAAAAACGGGCATATTAAACTAAAGTGTTAATTTTTTTCTTGAAATTTTCAGCGACAGTAGCTGGCATTTAAATGTTAAATAATACATCCTACCTACATGTTCTTTTATTAATGTTAACCGACAATAAATTAGTTCTAAATGAGGAGCAGACTGCTCTTTGTAAAAATATTTACAAACAGTTTGTATTCAAAAGTAAAGAAAAAGAGTCATAGTGAGTAAGTAAAACTCTTTGTTGGCCATGATGGTGCGAATTTTATTACTCTTTAGTATTATAATTATTATAATTATCATATTCTCATTGATCTTACACCTGTTCAAGGAGCGTTCTATTCATGTCTACATCTTTATATTTTATTTCAGACATGCCCTCTACTCCTCCGCGTATTTTGCAACACCGGACGTCACCACAACATCATGGACTACAACCGAGGCAACGTCCCAGCCAATGAACTTCAAATCTATACTTGGTGCGTGAGGAAAGTATTGTAACATACAATGGTTTGTTTCCACATCGACAAAAGGGAGGTCATGCATTAAGCATCTGAATTATGGTATCAACTGTTAATTATTTGGTTGTGTGATGCTTGGAAGTGCTGTACCAGTCTTAAACTTTGACCTTTAACATCTAAAGGGTACAGGGGATAAAGGGGAGAAATTACATTAAACACATTAAACACATTTTTCGGGACAACAGATTCTGTATTTCAAACCACATAATTAGTTAACCCAGAACAGACTTTTAAAGAATAGTAATAATATTTAAATATGACAGAGACCTCTCTTAACCATAATCTAAAGTACATTATAAAAGTCCAATGATTTTCCAACAGATCGCAGCACTAACTCAATTTGAGTCCCCTTTTTCCCCTTGAAACATTGGGTTGGAGTAACAATTGTATAAATTTCTCTATCAAGGTCAAATCATACTATTTTAAACAGCACTTTGGCAAGACTTCGCTTAAGTCAATTTTATGAAAAATAAAATTTAATTCTCTTCTACTACTCTTTATTAAAGTGTCTGGGAAAATGTTAATTTCTTTTGTAAAACCTGGTAAACACAGGGAAATTGGTGTTGAAGAAGATAATGGCAATCCTGTTTAGTTAGAGTTGAGCATAATCAGGTTGCACCAAGCTTTATGTTTAGAACCTCAAAATATAACTAGACATAAGATGTACATATATTCAGAGGTGGTCATTTATACGACCACCTCTATGGTCTAGTGGTCAGAGTTCCTGGCTCCATATCCATAGGTCCCGGGTTTGAACCCTGGTGCTTCCAAATTTTTATATGAAGCAGTAGATCGAGAACATGGTCAACTCAACCTTGTGAGGACAAATGAGGAGCTATTTGATATACAAAGTAGTGGCTCCAATCTAGAAAACTGAGATTAATGACTGGGGGGTTCACTGTGTTGACCACCTGACAACCTTTATTCACATAAGTTGGCACTATCTTCGCCAACAGATGGGTAATCGGTAGCTTTTTTTTTAACTTCGGATCTTACTATAGGAAGTGAACTCAAATTTGTGTGTGTGCCGGGGGTGAGGGGGGAAGGGAAGAAGGAGATAAAGGAAAACTCCAATATATCCGTCTTCGGCAATCCATTTTATTTAGGTACGTCTCAAACCATTCAACCACATAAGTGGGTGTGTATATATATATATTAACTAATATTATTGTGATTCCATCTTAAGCTAGGTAAGCTACTTTACTAATTTATTCACTTTGTCGTCTCATAGGATGGACGCAACCTTACGAGAGATCACTAGTCTTGTAAAAGAAGTAAACCCAGACTCTCGAAGAAAAGGGACCTATTTTGACTTCTCACTTGTATCTCCAGATGTAAGAAGTCCGAGTTACAGGATGAGAGAGATCGGTACAACCTGCTCTGGACAAAAAGGGGCGGACGATGGTAAAACTCTGGCCCAAGTAAGGTAAGTTTTAATTATTTGGCCCAGCCAGGGTCGACAAATGTTTCTTGAGCGATAAAATTCTGTAGCACAACATTCTTAGGAGGGAAAGTCAAGCTGCTGTTGGTCCCATGTTGATTGTGGCACGTAAAATAACTTTTGGAAGGTATGTGAAAATACCTTTTCCAGCAAAATTGGTAAGCTCTTGTTCTTGCCAATATAGAAATTCTTGTGTGTTGATATAATCAGTCAGTTCAGAAATGGCATGTTAAATACTACTCACCACAAAGTAGGCCTATTATGCAAGACAAACTCAGATTTATCCTGAACACAGGCTACAATATCCTAACTTCATCATCTCACATACAAAATCTTCACAATAGTGCTCCAAGGATCATATACACCTCCCTAATCTCTGAAACATTCTGATTCACCCTAAATTGCCTGACCCAGCCACAAACATCGGGCCAAAGGTTTCTACCCATGCAACAAACAAAGATGCAGTACCTGCAAAAAATTCACCAACCTTCCACCTCATTCATCAGCAGACTCACACAAATTGAATACCCCATGAAAGGCCAATATTACTGCTCCATAGAAAATATTGTATACAAGTTACAATGTAACTACTGCATTGCTGAATACATTAGCCTCACCACAGGAACACTCAGACATTGAATGAATGGTCACTGTTTTGATACTAATCACAACAACCCTGACAAACCAGTAGCACTCCATGTCCAAACGCAAAAGGCAGATTTTGACTCATGCAATAGTACCAGAGCTATACGAGCCCTCCCCAACAGTTGCAATGCTTCCCAGCTTCTGAGGCGGGAACATGCTCACCAATATATTATCAAATCCAGGCACACTCCTGGTCTCAACCTTAGATAATTATCTTTCCTTTTCTTCCGAGCAGGCCTATTCACACCAGTCAGTCATTTATATATAAAAAATAATAATTGATAATTTAATAATACAATAATTAATTAAATATAATATAAATACAACATTCTATTCATTGTCCAAGAGTCGAGATACAAGTTTGAACTGGAAACTACAAAATCATAGCAAAAAAATAAATAAATCAAGAAACAGGCAACTACAGTATCTAAGTGACCATGATCAACCTCTAGCCATGCTGCCGTAGTCCATTCTGTGTTTTGCTCTCTTCAGCTGAAGAAGGGGACTGATTTATCCCAAAATTTTTATAATTATGTGTTTTGTTGTGTTTTTAACTGTGGACTTTGAGGTCTACAGTTTTCTATCTACGGACTTTGAGGTCTACAGTTTTCTATCTACTTTTCAATGTTTAATTTTCTATAGCTTTAACTGTTTTATCAAACTTTAAAATTACTATTCTTTAGTGAATTTATATTTATTTATGTCTAAAATTTATCTTTTTTTACATCCATTAATGTTTCCAGCCTGAGGCAGTTGATTTATTCAAGCCGTATATATTCCACTACTGGCTTGCTAAACTTGTCATAGCTGCATATGTCTTATAATCTAACTTAAGACTAAGACAAGCACAACATCCAGTCGCTGGCCGATAGTTCATCACTTTGAAAGGGTCATCCCACATTTTTCGGCCATGCTGGAAATTGAACCCGGGATTCCTAGCTCAGTAAACAGACATGATACTGACTGAGCTAAAGTTTCTGATTCTAAAATCATAATGTATCTTTCTAAAGTTAAAGCTTTAAAACTTTTTAATCTTTTCTAGGTTTGTTATTGGTGACTATATGGACATATGCATCATGCCACCTAACAGAGCTATGCCAATGATGCGTGGACGAGGAGGTCGGCCATATTGAATCAATCTTCCGAGTGTAGGACTCGTGTTAAACATATCCCGTCCTGGTGGGATATCTCGGTGTTTTATGTTTATTTAAAATCATATTACATAACATTAGTTACCTACTCATTGAACTCAGTGTGCGATATTTAAATTGTGCAAGAGATTATCATGAAACATTTTTTTTTATCATCAAACTCAAATTTTTTTATTGCAAGAGATGTTTTAATTTTGGCATACCTATTTTGAGAAAAGTTATTTTTTTGGGTTATTGTTTTTAAATTTTTGTATACGAGCTGTGTAATTTGGTTAGCTGACTTTATTTTTTATCACAAAATCAATCAAACTGTTTGTAAAGTAACTAAAATATTAATATTTGTGACCCAATATTTTATAAACAAACAATCCAGTCAAAATTACAAATATCAAACAACAGGGGTACATTTATTAATATTCTACATGGACCTATTGTAAATATTGATAGTTTAACTTTAAAATAGGATTCTTCTCTATTTTCCAGTAAAAATAAAGCTGAATTTTTTTAGTTTGTGTCATATATACAAGATACTTAAATTGTTGCCAACTCGTTAAAATTTAATAAGACTGAATCCTCAAAAGAAATATTAAAATAATATTACTATTTTGCTATTGTTTTTCGTGTTATAAGTGGTAAAGTTACATTCCTATTTTGTCATTCAAATATTTCTTCAAATATCATCACAATACAGATTACACTTATCAACCCGACTGTATGCAAGCACAAACAAACAAAGATTGATTCATTGGCTTCATTCGTCGAGCTTGGCGAACACTTACCTTACCCCTAGACTGCCATGTCACTAAAACTACTTTCATAAGATTAAGAATAATAATTAGAACATAACAATTTTGGCAATCCTGTTGCTATAGTAAATTATTATCTCTTACACATTAAGTATAAATCAAAGGTTGCGAGTATTGTGCACATAGATAATCGGAATGTGCTATTTATATTATTTATTTTAATTTTAAAAATAACAGCCATTTAGGAAGACAATGGTCTTAACTATCAAACTGAATCTAATATTACTATGGCCTTACTTTGGTATCATTTATATGCAACCGGCTTCAGTGGCTGAATGGTCTAAGGTGTCACTATCGTGTTAGACTAGCCTGCTGATGATGAGGAGATCATGGTTCAAATCTTGGTCAGTTCTACTAAGGGTGATTTTTCCTAAATGTTTTCCCACTATCCTTCCAGTTACATCAATTGCTGTTTCCAGCCTTCTAACCATTTAACTTCATATGCCTTATAAACTAACTTAAGACTAGGACGGCAAAACATCCAGTCCCTGGTCATTAATTTATCACTATGAAAGGGTAAACCCACATTTCACCAATGATACATTTTTCGGCCATGCCGAGAATCAAACCCGGGACCTTTAGCTCAGTAGACAGACACGCTACCGACTGAGCTAAGGTGTCAGACTTCTTAAATATTAATTGGTCTTAGGTTGATGATAAACCTTTTAGTAAAAAGAAAAAAGAAATCCTAGTCATATTCTGGGTTGCCCCTGACAAATACTTGAGAACTCTTAGAAACTAATCTGTGTAGCAAATTAAATTATTTTGACCAAAAACATCTTTTGTTATATAAACTACAAAAATACATAACTTGCGTTCCCATCCCTTCCACCTTAATGTCTTAACATAAGAGCTGGGTTGGGTTAGTGAGCCTAAGGAATTTAATAAAATTCACTATAATTTTGTGGAAAATTGGTGCCCGTCCATAAAATATGTTTTAATACAATTTAATAGCAACCTTCAGATATCTACAGTAGCCCCATGGCTTCTTTGGTCCTGACTGACAGCTCACAGCTGACAGCTGACGGTTTTGAAAAGCTACCAGACCAAATTATGTATCCCTACGCCGAACCATATGATCTGCAGAAAATATGTGTTTAGCAGCTGTCACTTATGACAGTCACAATTTAGGTATATACCTAAATGTTGACTGTCAGAAGTCAGCTGTGAACTGTCAAGTCAGCACCAAAGAAGCCATTGGGCTACTGTAGTAAGATTTGTTTCTTTGTGTTATTAACTCCATACAATTGATAGGAACGAGTTACCAAAAATGTTGGCCAAAATCTGATGCGTCCTTTTTGAGTCATTGGCAGTTATTTTGTTCTTATTTAATTTTGATATTGTATTTGATAACTGAAGCCAAGAATAATAATTACTGAGACTTATTTACAGACACATTTTATTACATGTTGGGCACTCGGGCAAAAATTTGTGATACATACTGTACTGTAATTAATTTGTGAAATTAGTACATTTATGTTATTGCTTGATGAAATATTTTATGTATGGAGTATTCATTCAAGTATTTGATAAATAAGTTTCACAAAAATTTACATATTCCCTCATTAATGAGGTAATTAACGATATAATCTTGCTTTAAAATACCATTTTCTTTTGGAGACCAAATGAATCATTTTTAAAAAATCTTTTTAACACACTGAATTATCTGTTTATCTTGCTATTACAATTATTTCACCATACATTTTGTGACTGATCATAAATAAATGTCAAGCTTTATGTTTTATTTTATGTTAAACCTAAGGTTTATATTTGGATTTTAAGAGTATAATTGAATGTGGTTAAAAATGGCCAAACTCTGAAATAAATGGAATCTCTTGTTCATGAAGATCCACACCAGCGGATGGCGACATTGTGTTGGATTTGACCCGCCGACTGTGTTGGATTTGACCCGCCGACTGATTAAACTGACCCAAAAATGTTTTATCAAACAAAAAATATTGTGTTCATAAAAACATACTATTAACTAACAATTATTAGATGAGAAATATAAAGTTGAAATTCTTTGTTCAGTATTTTTTTTCAAACCAGCCCACCAAAGTTTTTTTTAAGCCCATGTGGCTTGCGATTTCAAAAAGGTTGTCCAGCGCTGATGTACACTAATACTTTTAAAATAAATCTATTCCCTAAACATAAATACACAAAATTGTCTAATGAACAAACAGATTCAACATTTAGAAACTAGATGTCCTTTCTTTGTAAATCATACTTATTTACAATTTTCGACATAGTCGATTTAAGTGTACCTTCTTTGTGGAAATATGAATAGTCATAGTACAAATTTTTGTTTTCGTTATTGATTTTCAGTTTCTTTGTTGTGGACTATATAATCAATTGGTTAACCAAGAGAAATATCTTAGGTTTAGGCCTATATTTTAACTAAACTAACTTAAAAATGAATTTTTTACTATATTTTGAAAATTAAAAAAAATTTTGTCTATAGATTCAATTAAAATTAAGATTAAATATAGAGAGATTAAAATAATTATGATAGATAGTCCTGACACAACATCTTTAAAGAGTGAGGAAGAAGAGAGAGAAAAGTTTTCCTGTCACAACTCTCATGTTTCACTCATCAGATGACATAATTTATTCCATGCACTTATCACTCACTTACTTATCACTCTTTTCATTCTTGCATACAGACTTTTGTCTCCACAAACTCATGTTCATAAAGAATATCTTGTCATGCCTTATAGATGAGATACTTTGACAAGTAACTATGTCGTATGTTCCACACTCTGTGTTAGCGTTCTTAATGTCCCCAATCACCCCATCAGCAATATGATTTCTGTACATAACATCCACTGGTCTAGTTCCTGAAGTTATTGGCGACGGGCTTGCGGGCCTTGTTCTTGAACATCTGGTCCAAGGGGATGGTATCCCCGTTCGGCAGCACGTACTTGTTCTCCTGGTAGTCTATGAACCCCTTCTCCTCCTGGTCAGCTGCTCTGTCGCAAGGGATGCCGCTCGAATAGGAATATTCCCTCTTCATGCCGTCAGGATCTATGTACCCGTACTTGCCCTTTACCACGCAGTCCACACCGATGGTCTCCTCTTTGAAAGAGCCATCGTCGTTCTCGAACCCCCACGTGATGCTACCGTCTGGGTTATCGTCACGGTACTTGCTGATCACCTGTAACAATATCAGCGGTTTTCACGGTGTTGTCCTGTGGAATATTTGGTTTGATACATCTGACTAAAGTTGTATGTGTTGCTCTGATCAACAAAGTTCTAGTTTAGTCAAATATGATATACATTCAATTTCATTAATTAACTAATTCAGTCTTTACATGAATGGCTATCTTTTACACAAGTGAAATAAATTTATTGTCCTTTTAGATCAAAAATAATGTATTTAATTTATGAATAGTAATATTATTACACTGAGCTATGAATGAAGTAGTCCTACATTTGGTTATAGTGTGCTTTGAATGTAAAAAAAAAAAAATTCTTTGTAACAAAATGGTGCCAAAATGCATTGTTAATCACAATAGCTATACCAAGAATTAGGACATTACAATGTTAAGATTTTCTAAAAGTAATTTATTAGATTGTCCGCTAAGATACCTTCTTCGCCTTTACATCATATTGGTCCTTCATCCAATTCTAATATCTTGCTACCCATTTCATTACTTCTCATTAAAAAGGTTCTCAAAAACCATGGTTTATTTTTAAAGTACCACCCATCCCAACTTAACCTATTCTTATTTGTTGGTGATTGGAAGGTTAGGTTTTGTTAGGTTGGGATAGTTTTAAATTATAAACACAATAAAAAACTAAAATAAGGTAGGTACCTTCTTTGCCTCAACACAATCTTCGTATTATCCATTCCTATTCTTGTTTTGTATTAATTCACTAGATTATGTTCAAGGAGTTTTCGGACAAGATGAGAAGAAATAATTATTATAGATCTACAAGAATTGGATATGCTATGAAAATAACAAAGATATTCTTTGTAATTTACTAACATATTGATCAATTTATATGGGTGGACATTATACAAGCTCTGGGTGTCGAGATACAATGTTGGGAATCATAATTATTTTCCTGTGACACATGTAAGCTATATTTTTACCATTTGAAACTAGAAAACCAAGCAAATTAATTTTAATATTGTTATGTCACAAATCTAGCTGGGTTGATTCTGAATAATAATGCATTATGATAGTGTTAGGTAACAAAGGAAACATGTTGATTGCATTCAGTATAGGTGTACTATATCATCCTGCACTATTTATTTTTATTATTTCATAAATTTGGCTGGAAAACTTTTGTATTAAACATCACTTTTGTGTTCTCTACACAACCTGATTAGAATCATTAGCAGCCATTACTTAGTAATGATTACTATCTATGTACTTCAGTAAGTTGAATCAATGTAACTAGCTCAGGATATGCCGCCAGATGGAGAAAGACATCATCTGATTGGTTTAGCCTGTGACGTCACTCAATACACAAGCCAGAGAGCACAAAGCTATATGAAGACCAACTAATTTGTTAAAAATCAGATCACATTGTGAAACTTTAAATAAATAAACCTTTAAAATCCACACCAATGTCCAACTAACGTCGTTACTCTACTTATTTTCAAACATAATATTAAATATTAAAAAGATAACTGCTGTGTTCTGGATGACTGTGAGCAAGGAAAAAATATGACGGAAAGCCCCTCTTATCTTGCTCTGCCGTGTGTGAGAGCCAACTCTACTACTACTCTCTCCACTTGTGAAACTAAGCTAAACTAAGGCGGGGTACTACGTGTGTGTCAGGCCGAAGCCTGTGCACTTTAAAATGCGTGAAAGTAAGACATGAAAGTACAACTCTATTAAGACCCTACAGACTGCCAGGTCCGGCGCGTGAAAGGCCACATGTCGGTTGTCGTTCTGTCGCATGACAGAACTGTGAGAAAACTGTCAATGTGTGCGGTCGGCATGTTGGAAGGACAGGCGACGCGCGGCCTATTGGTCGGTTGGAATTACAGAACTGTGGCGTGTCTAGTCAAACACCATTGACCAAACCTATCAGTCTCTGGGGGGCAAAAGGCGAGACTCAATGCGCATGTTCAATGCCTTTTGCTATCCTCATTATGTGAGTTTTGTTGCTACTTTAGTTCCTTAAGTGAGGCGTGGTAGGTTTGTTATATAATTTTATTTGTATTTTCTTTTCAATGTGGGTGAAGTCAAAACAATCATAATTCATGTAGAGATAGCTTCTGTAATCTTCATGGTTGTTTTTCCTTAACTCCTTCAAAAGTACCATGTCAGACAAATGATCCCTTTTTAGATACCACTGGGTGACCTGGTGGTCTAGGGGTAAGGTGTCAGACTTCTGTGCTGAGGGTCCGGGGCTCAATCCTAGGTCTCGGCACAGATTTATCTGATTGCCAAACCCTTTCTTCACCTCTGACAAGACTTGTATTAATCACAACTTGTGGATGTGTGGAATGCCAGGCCTCCACCGTGGTTCGGATCTCACGTTAAACTGTAGGTCCTCCATTACATCTCACAATCACCCTACCATTACACATTAGCATGTGTATAACCCGAACGGGTAGTAAGACGCGGTGCTAATATTAATAATAATTTAGATACCACTGCATACGTAAAAACCTAACACTTTTCCTTCTTCTGTTCTTTTCCTCAATGACACTCATTACTACAATAATAGCTGCCATTTTCCCCTTTCAATTCATTATAAACCTCTCGTGATGAGTGCTTATACTATTCTTTTTGGCATTGAGTTGAGTGAAAAGCTAATAGGTAGCGCTCAATATGCACACAAGAAGTTAAGGGGTTCCCTAATAGATAGTGCGCGATATGTGTTAGGGAGAATTAACTCTATTAACTATAATAATGTCAATTTATTTGAATGATTAGATAAATTAAATATTTAACGTTTGATTATCAAATATGTGAAACACTAGAACTAACTAAGCGAGTTTACCTTTTCTCATATTTACACTAGCTTTTAACGACCCTTGCTAAGTTGCTATTATATTTATGTTCTTACGCGGCGCATTTGAATTTCGATTCAAAATAGGACATTGTGACAGCCAAAAATCTAGTTTACGAGTGATTTGTCTTCACTTCATCAATAGATGCAAAATTATTAATTTTTTAAAATAAAGTTTTATGAAAATTAAAAGTACGTCTTCTTAAACCCAATTAGTTTATTCGATTGTTATAATCGTGAAAAAGAAAATCGATACATTCGATATATATACAGTATAATATATTTATTTACCTAAACAATCATAAAATAATATCAAGGTGGGAATGAAGAAAAGGCGAGTTAAGGGCAGTATTTTTTTGCACTTTTGATATAAAAACTTTTTTATTACAAATCAAATATTTCTACAGTAGAAATATAGAGTTTAATGTTCTTCACATGGTGATATCAACAGTTGTTGAATATCTGTCAAAGATGTCCTGGAATTTAATGACAACTTTTTATATTCGTTTAAAAAGTTTCTCATCTATTGCCGCTATGCTCATGACAGATATTCAACAAATTTTGAAATCACCATGAGAAGAAAATTAAACTCTTATGTTTCCACTGGAGAAATATTTGATTTATTAAAAAAAAAGTTTTGTTATAAAAACTTCAAAAACACTGACCTTTTTTCACGTCCCCTACACTCCCACCTTAAGATGAGGCTGGCGTAAATAGTGATTAACTTTTTTTTTAGATATTAGAATCGATTATATATACTTAATTGATAATTCATTGCATCGCTAGTAAAATGATTTAATTGTAGTTAGGCTCATAAATAATACATGAGACTTCTTTAAAGTAGCGCCTGATTTATTTTGTATAAATATGTTGATCATTTACAAGAAGGTCTTATCTGGTTTTAAGACATAGGTCTATTTATATTTTAAAATATAATGTTTTGTTGGATCCATCAAGAGTATTAATAACTTATTGCTTCTTCGCCACTGCTATGAGATTTTTCGTAATAGTGTGATTAAAGGGAGAGGTTTTTTTTATTTGTCTCTTCGTTTATGTTGCCGAGACCAGGCGAAGAATCACGATTTTTTGCGTCGTGTCATATTTTAGTTCACTTTGAATTATTTATTGACAGTAAAAGAGTTGAAAACCGGCAAAACCCTGATTTTTATAAAAAGCCCACTTTTGACCACCAACATTGATGGAAAGGCACTAAAATTTGGCATTCTAGAAATATGTTTGTTTGAATTATTAATTAATAAGTTCATCTAAAACGTTATCAAAAGTTTCCAATTACTCTTCTTAATGAACTACTGTATAATTTCTCTTTACATTACTAAAAAAAACGGGCTAAGAATATAAATACATTTTGTTATATATATATATATATATTTTACAAAATATATTTATATTCCTAGCCCGTTTAGTTATATATATATATCCCGCCATTGTGGTAACATGAGTTTCAAATTTTCAAATAACGGGCTTCCTATTAAAATCAAACTGTAATTGGCATTATTAATTAAAATCAAGCAACTATTATTTAGTAGTTACTGTACTGTACCTGAGCGACAGGTTTCTTGGGTCGCTGCACCCTGTCTTTATAATCTGCCTGGGGTTGCCTGACAGCCTGTTGCTGTTGTCTGTTAAATTGTTGCTGGGGTTGCTGTTGACGCACGTACTGCGGCTCTGCGGGCGGAGGGCTGGGCCGCACCTGTTTGGAACATCAACACCACAATACGTAATACTCTGCTTGAATAACATTTCAACAACACAAACCCTATTCCTAAACCACTCATCAAATACACAACAAACAGGATCAAAACATTGTTCCATTCACAACAATTTTTCCTTTAATGACGCAACAATGGGTACATAATTGAGGGACCTACGTGACGTTATTTCAGTCACATACATACATACATACATACATACATACATACATACATACATACATACATACATACATACATACATACATACATA
>CABFWB010002539.1:84353-104854 GCA_902151455.1 Timema bartmani | reverse complement strand
CGTCTTGGTTTAACAAGAGGTCTTGTATCTTCAGGTTTCCCAACTAAAATTTTGTGTACACGCCTGGCATCATCCTTACGCGTCACATGACTGTCCAATCTCAGCCTGGGTGCCTTGGTTATCCTTCGAGGATGCATACAATCCATGAAGTTCTTACTTACCTAAATTCATTACTGTTTCCAGCCTGTGGTCAGTTTTTTATTCAAGCCACATATTTTCCACTACCGGCTGGATAGGCTTGTCATAGCTTCATACACCTTATAATCTAACTTAAGACTAGGACAGAAGGGACTCCCCCCATCGTCAAATTGGGACCTCCTTCCGCAACACCACACAAAAGTTAAGAGACTTTTCGCAGTGCAACCACAACTTCAAGGGGCAAGTGTCGCTACAATGAGCCTGGGAAGAACCCCTCTTATACTCATTCCCCAGTACCTGAGAGTAGGACCCCCTGCAGTTGTTGTTCACCCCGTAGGGGAGGTGGGGTTTGCCCGTAGGGATCGACAGAATGTCTTTAGCCTACGTTGCCCAGCGCGGACCTCGTGGAGGTACCCACCTTGACTCTCCTGAAGAACTGCCTCCGTAGAATAAATCTACGCCGAAAGATAGCAAGAAAATTCGAATTGTATTTAAATTTTGAATAGTTGAACAGAGATCACAAACAAGAACAAGTCTGAGCCTGTGTAACTCACTAATCCGCCCCTTCCCCCCCCNTTGAATAGTTGAACAGAGATCACAAACAAGAACAAGTCTGAGCCTGTGTAACTCACTAATCCGCCCCTTCCCCCCCCTCCCCCCAAACACACTTCCAGAAAAAATCTCCCTAAATAAAACCAAACCCTATACAACCACACTAACCACCTAAACATCCTACAATCTTACCACTTACCTACCCTTGAAGAACTGAAAAGAAACGGTTAAGCATCTTATCCTACATTACCTTACAATCTTTTTTCTCATCTTCTTACCGACCGCCGTGGCATACTTTAGAAAGTACGCGCAGTTCCTAGCGTTCTTCACCAACACCCTCCTCGAAAGCACCTCTCTCTCCTCTCAGACCTCCAATTCCAATATCTTTCTTTCCCTCTCGTAGCGCTCACAAGTCAGCAAAACGTGTCCTGCGTCTTCACTCGCTCCGCATGCCCCGCAGCCCGGGTCCTCCTTCAGACGAAATCCATGGAGCTTCTAGTTGAAGTTACCATGTCTGGTGAAGAACTGCGTGGGGTAGTGACTGGTGAGCAACCACCCATTCTCCATCCTTTCCTGCACAGAAGGCCAATATTTAAAAGTCTCCCTGCCTTTCACCGAAGAATCCCCCCATCTAAACTGCCATGCCGCGAGGGAGTAGCACTGGCCCATCCTCCTCTTCTCTTCGAAATCCAGTCCATTCTTCTTCACCCAGAAGCTTCCGACCCTCTCCCTTACCGATAGGTGGATCGGCAACCTCCTGCAACAACAGACAAAGCATCATGAGACACCGTACTATAGACCTTAGTCACTGCTAAAAGTGCAAGCCTCTGTGCCCATAGAAAGATGATCCTGCTGCGTTCGACGTCCATCCGATGCCGCCAGACCACGCATCCATATGTGAGAATTAATTCCACCAGGACCTTGTACATCTTCCAAAGTGTCAGAAAGTCCAACCCCCAGTTGGTCCTAGAAACTCTGATGATTCTTCCAAATGCAGTCTTGGCCTCTCTAGCCACCATCGTGAAATGAGCATTGAAAGACAATAAAACACCAAGGTACCTGTACACTCCTACATATCCAATATGCACCCCACCCATGCGAATGGTAGGGTGGCTCATCGCCGAATATCTCCCCTAGAGAAGAGTAATCTTGGTCTTCTCCCTTGAAAAGCAGAGCCGCGCCTCCCGGCCCCAGGCGATCACCGTCTCCATAGTATGTCCAGCCTTGACCTCAAGTGTAGTCCTTAAGTTAAGTTAAGTTAACCTTAAGTGAAGGTTAAGTTGATCGTGATGGTGGCATTAGCTTAGTAGGCAGACACGCTACCGACTGGGCTAAGGTGTCGGACCCGTGAGGCTCTTATCTGTCTTCATTCTTCAGTTTGTTGATCCTTCTAATGCCGGGCTCACGATCAACTTAACTTTAACTTAACGTAACGTTGACTTAAAGTTAACTTGACTTAAGAAAACAGATGGGTGATCACGATTCACGTAACTTAACGCAACAACTCGAAACAGATATCGCCATTCTAGACTATGTGTTTTGATCTGTGATTTGTGCTATTTGTATTAGTGTTTATGATCTGTGAATATTTACTGTTTTCTACCGATAGTATAGATATTTATCATTACACTTTTTCTGAGCAGATTTTAATGCTTTTACAATTATGATTATGTTAGTTGATTTATATTTTAATAATAAGGATCTTTTTTGAAAGCAATACATTATTCCATTTTATATCATAAATCTTTGTGATTTTAACTTCTTTCAAATATTTGAATCGAGTCTGTTCTGTAACGTTCTATAAATGATACAATACAAGCGCTTATTTTATTTAAATGTCCGATAATTAGAACTAAAGCTAAAGAGTAGACCTTGGTAATAAAACCAACAAATGAATTAATAAATAGCCCTGTAGACGTCACTCGCACAATAATTGGCTGGATAGAACGTTCACTTAACGTGAAAGACCTCAAACGACATCTATTACGTTAAGCTAACTGCATCGTGATCGCTTCCATCTAAACACAAGAGGAGATACTTTACGTTAAGTTGCGTTAAGCTAACTTTAAGTTAACTTTAAGTTTATCGTGATCCCGGCATAAGGCCCAAATATATTTCTAAGTACTTTGTTCTCAAAAACTTTCAATGTATTATCTTGGTGTAAAGTGATAGCGCAATCTTATCATATATAAGGAACAACGGGTGGAATCATATTTTTTTATATTCTCAGTTTAATATTTCAAGACAGAATACTAGACCACAGCTTACAAATTGAATACAGTATAACCTTATAAACTCAAGGTCAAAGGGCATCTAAAAAATTATAAGTATCCAAAATTAGAATTAATCATTTATATGAGTATCCAGATATCAGATACACAATAAACTAATAACCTCAAAATATGATACATATAAACACACATATTTTACATAAGTTACGTAAGCATATACCCAATCTATACATACATGAATGAACTCCAAAAATTTAAACAAAAAATATAAAACTTGAAAAAAATTAACACACGAAAATTTCAGATTTAAATCATTCTGTCAGGGGGTCACGTGATTACATTATATCAACACTAATTATATTTGGCATTTTTGGCATATCTGGTGATTTAATAAGAATGGTTAAATTATGTTTGAAATAAGCACATAATACAAAAAATATCCAAATGTTTCCTTCTAAAATTCAAATTAAATGTTATTTTTTTAACATTGATTTAAATAGAGAATTCATGGGGAATCATGGGGATTTCGAATTATCAAATTTTTCGAGCTTAACGATGTCGAATTAGCCAGATCCTACTGTAGTTGCCATAAATTAAATACAATATAACCGTAGGATTACAAATTTACAGCCAACTTTAAAGGGATTGGAAATGTATCTTGATGAAGCTCTAATTAATCTAATATTGCACCAACACAATTATACAGCATTTAACATTACAATATATATTTTGATTGCATATATTTGGTAGGCAATTATGAGCTTATAATTAAAATTGTTTTGGTAAGAAATATGCTGGTGAAAGGTTAATGTGATTATAGATGCAAGATTATAGTAATGTTTATCCCTATGTGACGAGTAGGAATATGGGATGTTCTAAAACAAGGTGCTTGGGAAAATATTTGGTACAACAAGGGATGAAGTTTGTGGCGAGTGGAGGAGGTTACATCATGATGGATTACATACCCTGTACTCATCTCATGATTATTGTTAGTATAGCCAAATCTCGCAGGATACGGCAGGAAGAAAGTGCATAACGAATGGACAAAACTAGAAGCGTGTTCAGGTTATTGACTGGTAAACCCATTAGGCAGAGACAATTGGAAAGACCTAGACACAGATGGGAGGATATCATTAGATTGGACATAAAGAAAATAGGGTGTAATGAGGTGAACTGGATATAGCTAGCTCAAGATAGGGATAAGATGTAATGAGGTGGACTGGATTGAACTAGATAAAGATACAGATAGGATGTAATGAGATATAGACTGGATAGAACTAGATCAATATATAGGTAGGGTGTAATGAGGTGGACTGGATATAATTAGTTCAAGATAAAGATAGGGTGTAATGAGGTGGACTGGGTAGAACTAGCTCAAGATAGAGATAGGGTGTAATGAGGTGGACTGGATAGAACTAGCTCAAGATAGGGATAGGGTTCAATGAGGTCGATTGGATAGAACTAGATAAGAATAGGGATAGGGTGTAATGGGGTGGATTGGATAGACCTATCTCAAGATAGGGATAGGTGGCGTACTTTTTTTTAAGCGCAGCAATGATCTTTTTAGTTCCATATTCCACAAAGAGTATAAGTAGTTTTAAATTAATTCTAACTTTTAGCTTCACTTACGCTGTAATTTTTAAAATAATATTGATTACTGATAGTTTTCTGAGTAGTTCATTAATTCTTTATAGTAGAATTTAACCTACAACGCAAGCAAAAATAAACTAAATAGCCAATGATTTCACTAAAATATTTGAATATACATGTCTTTTTGAACTCTTACACAACAATGACATTATTTTATAATCCTATCGAATCAAACTAGAAAACTCCAAGTCCAGTGTCAATATCTCTAAGCTTTACTGCGTAGATTAAAAATAAATGAAACCCACATTGGTGGACACGCAGTCTAAACGTAAAGCTCATCTAATCTGGTTTTCCAGTGAATATGGTAGGTGGATTTTCAAATGATGGCTGGCTGTACAAATAGTGGATCATCCTGAATGGTTTTTCAACCTCCTTCCAACAAATTAAGGTTACATCTACTAAATAAATATTTCCTCGTCATTGCCGTATCAGCGCAATTAATTGTAGATATATAGATTTGATAGTAAATAAGACAAGGAGGAAAAAAAATGGATAAAATATTTAAAATATGATTTTTAATTTAGTAGCAAATATTTTTGAACAAATAAACCCGTTGGAATCTTAGGACTCTTAAATATTAATATCTTCTTAAATTAAGAGCATGAAATGTAAATTTTAGGCCTCTTGGAAACTCATTCCTGGCTAATGGTCCTGTGTGCAGCAGAAACACTGCACGGAACTTTGTCATTTCTCCCGCCCCATTTAACAAAACAAGTGCTAATCTGGTCGCAACTAATTAAGTCATAACTTAGACTTAACCGTTTCGCCGATTCCTTTTTCTTCTTTTCTTTCGGCTCCTTCATCCTAGCTGAGCTCTGATTCTCTTTCTTACCTCCTTTTTCCCCTTCCTCTCCTCTTTATATTGATCTTCAAGATACGACCGCGACATATTTTTTTTTAATGGGCGTCGCAATTTTTGAACTAATTAAACCATAACTTAGTCAGGACTTTCCCTTAACTTTATTCTCCCTATTTTCCCATGTGATTACCTTTTTTTACCTTCATTATTATTACTATTATTATTTTATTCCTGTCTTCTTTTTTTCCCCTGCAAGAAAAAGTTTCCATTGACCTTAAAACTGACTCCCAAGCAGTCTAAAAGGTGATTCGCGAAGAATATTTTTTTACTTCGGGGCCTAATTAACTCGTAATAAACTGCCTTAAAAAAAGAGTTAACGATTTTTCTTGATACTTCCTTTCAAAAACATAATAGAGATGATAAATATCTAAAAAAAATCATCCCAAATATAGATTCTTCACGTCATTTACCCACAGTCTAGGCTTTCAGCTTATTCAAAAGAATAGGGTAGGTATGAAAAATATAAAATGTATCCCCATTTTATCAAGGGGGCTAGGAAAACAATTTATGTAAATAAACACACCCAGCACTTGTAATCTAGTAAATCGTGAGTGTGACGCATTAAATTATGTGACCACCGATGATAGTAGCCTTAATGAAGAAAATTAATTCCGTCCAAATTAAATGTGATGGAAGTAATTCGATGTCTTTATAATATATTTTTACTAATTCTTTATTTTGAAAATAAATAATCACGTTTTAAAAATGAACCATTATTTAAACTACGGTTCAAATTTTAACCGATTAAAAGGTATTATTTTAAACTAGTTCCAAATTATTATTTTTTATAAACATCTATAATCTGTGTTCTCATCAAAAGGATTTTATTTAACCACGCAACTCACTTATTATACTTGTGTAACTCTCTTTTCGCTCACTCAAGTAACTCACGTAGCTCCTTTCTAAGTCATAACTATTCTACATCGTGCCAATATTTTTATTTCTTTTTAACGACTGCTATAACTTTTCCGTTTACAAAGAATAATTAAATTGAATGTAAATTTGGTATGTTACCTAAATGACCATTTTCCAAAAAATAAGTATTACATGTTCTGGAGTTGGCAATTAATTATAGTGGAACCTGGATAGTTCAAACTTGAAGGTACCAGGAAAAAATTAGAACTATCCAAAAATTCGAGTTAAATAAGTTTCTTAAAAGGAATCCCCTTTTCCACTTCCTTTAACACCACCACTTTTTTCGGCCAAAGTTAATGATTTATAGGACTGTGGCTTGGACACTGACATCACGATACACACTCACACATACACACACACATACACACACACTACGGTACAGTATGTATAAAACAAAAACTAAACTACAAAACAAAACAAAATAAACACGTGCGTCACAAGAATATCGCTACGACCGAATCACTAAGAACAGCGCACGTAACTTATCGAGAGGTTTGACCTTGACTAACGGAGTACAGAACTGTACGTGTAAACAAAGACTTATGGGGGAACGGGGGAGGGGAGGGCCGTGAAAAAGGGTACTGATTGTATTCCAAAGTCGCCTCCCCTGTTTCCAAAAATAGAACATGGCGCAGCAACTAGAAGTAGGAAAACAATACTGCACAGTATATTACAACTTACGAAATGTACGAATTAACCAAAACAAAATTCGAGTTATCCACGATTTTTTAACATTATTTTAATACAAAATCCACGATACATGGCGAAAAGTTCAAATTAAAGGCGATTTCGAATTACGGAAGTTCGAATTAGTCAGGTTCTAATGTACAGTAATGTTATACAGTACAAGTAAACAATCAGTTGGAGATAAAATATCCGAATGGTTAATAATTGTTGTTAAATTTTGTATATAAGTTTAGCAATGATTTTTTCAGTTACTTAATCATTGGTACAGTTTCGATTAAAATCTTTAATTAATTTCCCAAAGGCTTTGAATTTCTACTTTGCATCCATTACTGTTTCCATCCTGTAGTCTGGGTCAGTTTTTTTATCCAAGCCATATATTTTCCACTACCATCTCACTAGGCCTGTCGTAGTTTCATATACCTTATAATATAACTTAAGACTAGGATAGGCACAACACCCAGTACCACGGCCATTAATTCATCAATTTGAGAGGGCAAACCTACATTTCACCAAATTTTTTGTTGTTGACATACTGGGAATTGAACCCGGGATCTTTAGTTCAGTGGACAGCTGCACTATCGACTGATCTAAGGTGTCGGACTACCAGAGAACTAGAATAATTTATAATATTAGCCACTATAAAAGTAAAGATCACTAATAAACTTATTAATCTACATATATATTCAATCATATCAGCGAGTTTCTTGATATAAATTAAATAAGTAAAATTACGTACAATAACGTAACACTCATGACAAATCATTTTAGAATGGTATAAAAAATTACCAGCACCAGTGTTCACGCGGGCTTAGGCGTAAAACTAAAATATCTCCTGGGTGCATTGGTAAGGAGAGATTTCTTGCATGCTTTTTATCAGTGGTTTTCTCAATCTCTCTTCGTTCTAATGCAGGTACACATCCTCTAAAAGATCCTTCAAGTAGTTTATAAGAATGTTGGAGCCGTGCTAGTGGGCTCATATAGTTCAGTTTGCCTGGAATAGTAAGGTAGATGTTTAAATCCCGGTTGGTTGTCCTCGTGGTGGCATTTGTTTAATTCTTGTTCATCTTCTTTCATGAAAATGTGGGCTCACTTCCTCTAAATTATGCCTTACTCATCCCTACCCTTATTGTGTGGTTAACGTATGTGTGTGTGGCCACTTCGTTGGTCACATAGTCCCAGCCATCAATCACCCTCGCGGTAGATTAGACTGCAATAACGGGGAGATTGGGGTTTGAATCTCGGTCAAATGTACCAGGTTGTTTTTTCATAAATGGTTTCCCACTCTCTCAAAGCAAATGCGGGTACATTACCTTTAAAATTATCCTTCCTCATCCCTGACACATAAGCCTGTAACGTGATAGGGTAGTAGTGAACAGTAAAAAAAAAAATACTGAAAGCATTATAAATAATAATATCCACAGTAAAAAAGTAACTAGCCATAAGTCTGAGCACTATTTTTTTATCACGTATTAAAAATATATCCCGTCTACAGTTCACCACGAATATGTCTACACTTTAACAAAAACTTGCATCATTTTTTAATTTAAATATCAAAAGCACGGATTTAAACCTTCTTTACAGAGAAAAAGGGCGGTTAAAGAAGCCATAGTTTTACGAACAAACAAGATGAGCGAGTACAAAGAAATAGCCCCTGTATAGCAGTCCACAAGCCGTATGGCAGAGTGTGCTTGTATCGTACCGTCGTGATGAAAGGAGAAAAGAAAGGAGAGTCATTAGGGTATGAAGGTTGGAGTTGGGTTTTTTTTTGTCACCAAAAGGTTCTCCTTTTAAAAGAAGGTACCTAGATGGTAGAAGACTGTATGTGAGAACAATCTACATGCCATCTTGTAGCAGACTGTATGTGAGAACAATCTACATACCAGCTTGTAGTCAGACTGTATGTGAGAACAATCTACATGCCAGCTTGTAGCAGACTGTATGTGAGAACAATCTACATGCCAGCTTGTATCAGAATGTATGTGAGAACAATCTACATGCCAGCCTGTAGCAGAATGTATGTGAGAACAATCTACATGCCAGATTGTAGCAGAATGTATGTGAAAACAATCTACATACCAGCTCGTAGCAGAATGTATGTGAGAACAATCTACATGCCAGCTTGTATCAGACTATGTGAGAACAATCTACATACCACCTTGTATCAAAATGTATGTGAGAACAATCTACATACCAGCTTGTATCAGACTGTATGTGAGAACAATCTACATGTAGCTTGCGTGAGAGAAGGTTATAAGTCTCGGATTGTGAAAACTAGTACCCGTAAAGTAAGTTCTCAACTTAGGAAACTAATTAACTTCACAAGTTTCTGTGTAAAGTAAAAAAAACAACACGTAGCTTGAATGATACTATAATAAAATGGGGTTAGTTTTTACATATGTGTTGCTGTTTGAAAGGATAATTAAAGCGGAAAAAGTTTTTTATATCAAAGTCAAACTTTAGAATGATTAAAACTTTAAAACTTTATAAATAAATAAAATAACTCAGACACTATCAGCTGTTTTATCAGTTTAGTAAGAATGCCATTTATTATGTTTAAACTGACCCCCGCGTACATATGAACAATGTAACTCGAAATCGTGTAAGTCGAGGACTTACTGTACTACCTGACTGTGGCGGAGATGGACATACATACAGGGACATGTACTAACTAAGCCTAGGTACTAGGAATAAGTAATGTCACATTTAAGGTAAGTGTACCCGCATTTGTTCAGAGGTAAAGTGGAAAAAACATTTTGATATAACCATCTTCAGATAGCATTTGACCTAGTTTGGAACTCCGATCCCTCCATCATAGGCAGCATAGTATATTGTGAGGGTGACGCCTTAGACCATGCGACCAATCAAAACGGGTAAGGTATAAACGATACTTTAATCTGTTTTTAGGGCGCACGTGTTCAAAGGCATGAGTCACGTATTGTCTGGTGACGGGAATGTTGAGGCTCCGTTATAGGAGAATTGTTGTATTATTTTAAAAATTGCTTCTCACTCCATCTCCAATTAAACGTGAGTACACTTTATCTAAATTATACCTTCCTCTTTCCTGCCACAGCAGTATAAATGTGTGGATATCCCGATGGGATATTGGGTAGTAAGATGCTGAGAAAGGAAAATACCTATGGTATTAATGTATTATTTAAATTATGTTATATTATGGTGATATATTTTATTAGCTCTAATTTTATTGTGTTTAGATATATCACGTTGACGACACCAAACAATATTGTGTTAGGTAGGCCCCTGCGTTTCATACATATTTTAAAAATGCTGAGAGGAAATTTCATAGACGGTGTTCGGCGGGTAGGGAGGGGGGATGGGGTTGATAGCCCAGTTGATGGTTAATTTCAACCCCAAGTTTGTTGCTCTGATGAGAATATTAAACTGGCAAACAGTGGCCATATTTGGTGGGTCGTTTAAGAGCCATCTCATGTGTTGACCTTAAAGAATAGAAAACATTCTACAGCCTAAATTAAATCATAACTTACCTTTTTTTTAACAAGCTTCGTCGGCTTAAATATAAATTTTATATAATCAGTAATCTTGGCTTCATTTCTACACTGGTGACTCTGGAGATGCCTATTTTCTAAAATGGGTGTAAAATAACTAAAAAATAATAATTTAAATTTATTCATACATCCAAATCCATCCCCTCCTCTTCCCCGCACACGGAAATGTATTTTTACAGAAACATTAATGAATTTTTTAGAGCCGTGTCTTACTACTGATTTGGGTCATACACCAAAAAAAGAGCTACTTTTTTAAATGAAAACTAATTACAGTGAAATTATTTACGTAGACAAATTAAGTAGCAAACACACATTTCAAGGTGATAGAACGGTTATATTTTGTGTTCTTATATTTGTAAAAAAACTGAGTTCCTGTTAAATATAATATATATTTACTTTTTGATACTAGTCAGAACAATTTGCATATTAAAACCAATGCAATAGGGATAAATGAGGTATATTTCAGATCAACTGTGCCACCGTTTGCCTAGAGGGAAATGCGTAAAATATGTAGGAAAAACAAACCTTGGTAAAGCTTACCAAAGGAATCATATTCTGAAAATTAAAAAATGACTCCTGGATACAGGAACCAAACCCGGGACTTACGGCTTAGTAGTCCCGGGTTTGATTTCCGTGTCCAGGTGTCATTTTTAAATTTTCATAATATGATATCTAGATGGAGAATTCCTCTCTGAAAGCACAAATAATAGCTTCAGCTATTTGATTCTTACCAAAGGAGGCCAAACCTCCCCATCACCGGTAATTAAGCTAAAAGCATTTGTGGCACCTTAAGCCACGTTCAAACTGATGCCGCTGTAGCCCAAACTTCTCCATCACCGGTAATTAAGCTAAAAGCATTTGTGGCACCTTAAGCCACGTTCAAACTGATGCCGTTGTAGCCCAAACCTGTCCATCACCGGTAATTAAGCTAAAAGCATTTGTGGCACCTTAAGCCACGTTCAAACTGATGCCACTGTAGCCCAAACCTCTCCGTCGCCGGTAATTTAGCTAAGAGCATGGGTGGCACCTTAAGCCACGTTCAAACTGATGCCATTGTAGCCCAAACCTCTCCGTCACCGGTAATTTAGCTAAAAGCATTTGTGGCACCTTAAGCCACGTTCAAACTGATGCCGTTGTAGCCCAAACCTCTCCGTCACCGGTAATTTAGCTAAAAGCATGGGTAGAACCTTAAGCCACTTTCAAACTGATGCCATTGTAGCCCAAACCTCTCCGTCACCGGTAATTAAGCTAAAAGCATGGGTAGAACCTTAAGCCACGTTCAAACTGATGCCATTGTAGCCCAAACCTCTCCATCGCCGGTAATTTAGCTAAAAAAATGGGTGGAACCTTAAGCCACTTTCAAGCTGATGTAATTGTAGCGCAAACCTGTCCATCGCCGGTAATTAAGCTAAAAGCATTTGTGGCACCTTAAGCCACTTTCAAGCTGATGCCATTGTAGCCCAAACCTGTCCATCGCCGGTAATTTAGCTAAAAGCATGGGTGGAACCTTAAGCCACGTTCAAACTGATGCCATTGTAGCCCAAACCTGTCCATCGCCGGTAATTTAGTTAAAAGAATTGTTGGCACCTTGAGCCACGTTCAAACTGATGCCGCTGTAGCCTTCTTTGATAGGCGAAAATATGTTTAGAGTATTTTCATATTAATCGATTTTGAAATTTTATTTTGCGACTGTGACAAGTGATGAAGATCTATTTCCCATGTTGAAATGACTAAACATGTTTGCAAGGCGTAAACCGAAGTGTTTTATAATAGATTTCTAACTGTCTTGATGCAGACAGTCTCTATGAAATAAATAGAGTACAGTATTATCTAAGTCTTCTATAGACGAACGTTATATAACACTATCAGTGGTTATTCTCAAATAAATTATTTTTTAAATAAAAATATATAAGAGTTGATTGTGAATTGTTACTACTTTTAATATTTGTAAAAATAGTGTCAATCGTCTACACAAATAATCTTACTGAAAGTTACTATCTTTTATACAAGAGTAACATTTTTTTTTTAGAAAAAAATACTTCCTATGATAATTTTCTATTTTAAAAGTATTCATTTATGTAATTCTTTTTTTGACTCTATACCCCCATTTAAATACGTATCCACGTCTAGGTATTTTTTAAATGCAATTCCCAACTTAGTTGTTTTTGAATTAACCAGTAGATTTCAGACAATCTTGGGGAAACCCATAATTGACCTCAGGGATATAACTTTTAGGTTCCTTAAGAGTGTGAATCTCACTTGCAAATTTGGGTACATTTATTGGTAACCATACCCTCTTCACCTCTACTCTCCTAGTGGGATTGTACGGATAGACCAAGATTAGGAGCACACACAAATTAAACTTTAGTTTTAGGAACACTCTAAACTTTATTATTATTATTATTATTATTATTATTATTATTATTATTATTATTATTATTAGCACTGCGTCTTACTACCCGTTTGGGTTTTACACACTTACGCTAATGTGTAATGGTAGGGTGATTGTGAGATGAAATGGAGGACCTACAGTTTAACGTGGGATCCGAACCACGGTGGAGGCCTGGCATTCCTCACATTCACAAGTTGTGATTAATACACGTCTTGGCAGAGGTGAAGGAAGGGTTTGGATATCAGATAAATCTGTGCCGGGACCGGGGATTTGATTTGAAAAGTTTATATTTCAACATACATAAGAATGGTATATTTTTTGTTCTGATTAGTAAAAACTTGGCAAACAAAGACCTGAAACCCAGAATTTGTTACTAAACTTTGTGTATTATTTCCTGGGATTCATCGTTCTTACTAATGAATAGATCTGGGTCATTGTGTGATATAAGCCTGTCTTGCACAGGGCCGTTCGGTTGAATGGGGCATAAGTAGAAACGGAGAAAATTAAAGAACAGTGTTGTGGGGGAAGTGGAACAGGGAAGGAGGGAGGGAAATACGGCGTTTGTAGGGTTGACGAAATGGATTACACACACACACGGAGGTAGTTTCATGCAATACCGAGAAATTTCACGTACACACTACCTGATTTTACTTCTCGCAGCTGCAGTTTTAACTCTTGGACAATTTGTAGGTGTACTAATTTTAATTTAAAAAGGAGGTAGGAAGGAAGAGAGAAGGAAGAAGTAAAATAAAAAAAATACACAAAACATACTAATGAACAAAAACTTGTATCGGTGAACACGCGGGCTATGATGTCCCCCTCGCCTAGTCAGGTTTAAAGGTGAAGGGGTTAGAATCTCATTCAACATAGTGAAGCATTTTTTTTCAAAAAATTAACATGCTAATTTTCTTAATGCAGATGCTAGTACATTTCCTATAAATTCTACCCTTTTAGTGTAGATAAAATGCGTACAGCCTGAACGGATTAAGAGATTCATTGTAAAAAACTAATCAGAAATAAACCGCACACCAAAGCAGCCCCTAAATAATTAAATAAAGTAAGTTCCAGTGTGGGTTAATATTAAAAAACGTTTCCAAATGTAACCTTAAAAAAATCCTGATTTGAATTGTAACTAATTTTAACCAAATTTAAATAAGCCTAAATACATAATACTTTCTTCAGATATGTTCATTTGATATACATCTAATTCTACTTTAAGATTTACTCATTTGTGGTGTCCAAACTTTCAAGAAAAAATATATAGCTCCTTAATATGATTTAAAAGTGTAATGAGGTATTAAATAAAAAATAGGATAATTGAGAAATTGACTACATTTAACTATTTACCTTACTCTATAGTGATCGACAAGTTCGAGTTCAACTTAAATTGTGTTATTTCAGGAGATTTATAGTGAAATAGCTTTCTAAAATACCTAATATATAATATATCTGAAAAAATCTCTTTTTTTTTTAGTCCGAAACTTCAGCTGTTTTTCTATCAATATTGATAGGGAATAAAGTTTACGAGACGTATCTTGAAAAGATAACAAGAAAATACCTACTTTACCTTTTCGGAAATGGAAGGAAAAAAGATTCATCAGACTAAAGTAAAGTCGTACAGTCTGGTTCGATTAAAATAAAGTCCCTAAATTGATTTTTTTTTTCTGTACCACGTATTATTCATCCAGGCTATTTGCATATTTAAGCTAACAATCAAAGGGATAAGAAGGTAAAATTTAAAGAAATAGTAACCGCATTCCACGTGAAGGGAGGAATAGGAAACAATTTAAGGGAACAATCACCCTCAGAAAACCTGATTGGGATTCATAAACCGATTTACCCGACACCTGCAACCTAGTATGAACCGAGATTGATTTTTTATACCATGGGACCACTTATCTAGTCCCTGTAGTGACAAAATATAGCCTATATAGAAATACAGGTTTGTTTTTTATTCTTTTCAGACAAAGGTAGCGGTTTATTTAATGAGTACTAAACTTTGGGTAGCAAAATATTAATAACTACGACAGTATTGGCGTAACCCTCTTTGGTGACCGGAAGACTTAACGCGATACTCTTTCAGTAGACTAAACTGCTGATGACAGGAATATCTGGGTTTGAATTTCGGTCGGGTGTACTGAGGTTGGTTTTTACAATATGGATTTTACACTCTCCCTCCAAGCATATGTGGCTACACTTCCTACCAAATATAACTCTCCTCATCCCTAAATCCATTAGTGTAATTAGTACACAAGCATGTAACCTTAACAGGTAGTAAGTAAGACGTGGTGCTAAAAAAAAAACGTGGAAAGACTAGAGAAAATTTCCATTGTATAGCAACTAATGGTCTCTACACGTGTGAGACTTGACGTGTTATATTCAGGTGCACTAACATTGTGACTAAACTTTTACCAGCTCTGTATTCATTTCAATGAGGGGGTAAAAAGGGGTTGGGGTGGGGTTTAGGGTGCTGTTTCTATACGCTCAGTACGTCAGGAGAATATTTGCACCTGCCGCCCCGAGCTTATACTCGGCGATTAATTAATTTCTAACAAAATAGAGCTAAAATTTGAAACGTTACTTTAACGGGATTAATTATTCACTCCAGAGTGGTCTTCTAAAACCTTTCTTTTTTTTTAAATTAACCCACGTCGGAGGTTGTTATCTTTTATAATTACTATAAATCATAGTAGCACTCATTTAAACAAGTGAGTGCGTTTCTCTCTTAAAAGTCTTTGTAACGAGTGTGAAAGAATGCTAATTTAAAAGCAAAATTTAAACAAGGTGTTTTTTTCCTTTATATTTTACTGCATGATGGGTAGATTGGGGTTAGATTCCTGGTTGGGTATACCAAGGATAATTTTTTTCCTGAAGGATTTTACCCAAACTTCCCTAGCGCAAATGCTGGTACATCTGCTTTATATTCTACCTTAAGGATCACAATAACATTAAATTAAATACGTAGAGCCTGAATGGTTATTGAGACGTGGCGAAAAATAATTATAAAAAAATCGATCTTTCTAGCCATGCAAGATTTTTTTAATATCTAATTACCTAACTTAGGAAGGAGGTGTGTTATTTTGAATAAAAGTATTCTCCAAAATTTTCTTTATCTGGCTACAAAAAATATATCCAATAAATGAACTGCATAAATTTTGAGGTACGTGGACCACAAGTTTAAAAACCACTGGTACAAATCATCGCTCTCCCAGATTGTATTGATAGTGACAGTAGTTGTTGGTTAAAATCCCAGATGGTAATATTTAGGGTTGTCTTCCGATCTCTTTTCACGTAACTGCGGGGGAATTTAATTTAAATTCTACCTTTCTCATCACTGGGCTATTAAATGTGGGATCCCCGAACGTGTTGTAGGACCTGGTGCACACAAAATGATAAAGAATATTAATCTGGCATGATATAAAATAACTTGAATAGAATTATAACTGAACTTAATCGATATTAACCTCCGTACCAGTGTCTGTCGTTAAAACGTGGTACCCCCAAGTTCAGCCATTCACCGCCCTTTAAAGCGCCCCGGGCATGTACAGTAGGACCGACTACCAACTTTCACGCCACTCAAGGAATGTTCCAATTTAGTATTCAATTGGAATTAAAATGGCTAATTTTTTATATTGGTTGATGAGCTCGAATGAAAATGGATATCGCAAAATGGTTTAGGGATTAAAATCAACGTTCAACTATAAGGATATTCCATCCAAATTACTATGTAAATTGTAGATCAAGCGAAACTATTCTACATATTCAGTTGGAATGTCGGAAAAGCTATCGATATTTCAGATACTGGTATGCCTTTAAAATTATTTTATCAGTATATACAGTCCAATTTTTTAAATATGAAGAACCTTATTTAACAGCTAAAACTGTTACTAGATCTACTTTCATAGAAAGAACCTTATCTGACAGTTAGAACAGTTACTAGATATACTTTCATAGAAAGAACCTTATCTGACAGCTAAAACTGTTACTAGATCTACTTTCATAGAAAGAACCTTATCTGACAGCTAGAACAGTTACTAGATATACTTTCATAGAAAGAACCTTATTTGATAGCTAGAACAGTTACTAGATCTACTTTCATAGAAAGAACCTTATCTGACAGCTAGAACAGTTACTAGATATACTTTCATAGTAAGAACCTTATCTGACAGCTAAAACTGTTACTAGATCTACTTTCATAGAAAGAACCTTATCTGACAGCTAGAACAGTTACTAGATCTACTAGGAAGAACCTTTTCTGACAGTTATAACAGTTACTAGATCTACTTTCATAGGAAGAACCCTTTCTGAATGCTAGAACAGTTACTAGATCTACTATAATACGAAAAACCTTATCTGACAGCTAGAACAGATACTAGATCTACTTTCATAGGAAGAACCTTATACGACAGCTAGTGAAGTTACTAGGTCTACTTTCATAGAAGAACCTTATCTGACATCTAGAGAAGTTATTAGATCTACTTTCCTAGAAGAACCTTATCTGACAACTAGAAAAGTTACTAGATCTACTTTCATATAAGAACTTTATTTGAAGTCTTAGAAAAGTTAATATCTCTACTTTCCCGTATTCATACGTCAATTCATATGATATGAAGCGGTGCCTTTTGATATACATTATCAATACCTATTTATACAATAATAATATAACGAAATATTATCAATTTCGACTGCAAAAAATATGTTTGTGTTTTCTAAAATTCCTTTTCATAAAAATTTGACTGTATATGACTATGATTAATGACGTTATAAGTCACGAAAATAACTGTCTGAAACCAAGCACATGATATCTTGAATGACTATATTTCCAAGATGACTACTTACGTCGCTTGAAGGAGATCTTACATTAATTCAGTGGCGTAGCTAGGTCTGAAGTACCCTGGAGCGGTTTAACTTGGGCGCCGCCCCCGCCCCCCATTGTTTCCATCCAAAATATAACTGAACCAAAACACCATATACATTTAAGTAAACCTAACAGATTAAACTGAATTTAAAAGTAGCCTATTTTGGTGGTTTCTGATTATTCTTGTTCCATAAAGAAAAGAAATTAAAAATTTATATTTTCTTTTTATGCATGGATTTACATTTACTGAAATGTATGTTATATTGAAATGCAAATCTGCTTAGTTTTTTACTTTTACACAATATAACAACTAAAGTTTTGGAGTTTGGAACTAATAAAACAGAGTATTTTAGTATAGATAACATTTGTCATTTATTGTTGATCACATAGAAAAAAATATATAACTAAACTAACGTAACACTTATTCACAAACGACATAGTATTTTTAAATAAAAGTTTATCATTTACGTTTTTAAGTCCTTACTTTTTTGTCAATAGGACATTAATTTGGGAAATACATCACAAATTAAAAGTGAAATTGTTTAACAAATGGGCTACCAACACAAAAGCCTTCTAAAAAATAAAAATAAAATTTTGAAAAGACAAAATTTTGTAGTGAAAATCTTCACAAATTGTTGGAGGAACTCAAAATTGCATATTAAATTTTCTTTCGTGATTTGGCACTTGCAAATTGTGAGATGGTGTCTTCTAAGTCTATATTTCTTGCTCTGGCTCGCTCGATGGAGATCGTTGCTAGAGAACTCAGACGCTCCTGCGACATGGTGCTACGAAGATAGCTTTTGATAATTTTCAGTTTTGAAAAGGATCTATCAGCACTTGCGGATGTAACGGGCATTGTCAATAAGATGAGGCACGCACAACATCCGGGAAGCTGGCTCCAACTTGAGCACGCACGATCACAGTATCGGCAAGGTCTCTAATACTTTTAAGTTCTTCAATGTGGCTTGAAAAACAAGTTTTAAGTGTGTTTTTACTAAAATAACTTTTTCATATACTTGAGCTTAGCCTGAAAATATACATTTTCCACTTCAAGTTCGTTCCGCCCCCCTTTGCCCGTCTGAGCCATGCCGCCCTGGAGTGACTGCTCCAGTCGCTCCTCTGTAGCTACGCCACTGCATTAATTCATAGATCATATTATGTCAACTTACTAACTAGCTTTATTTTAAATTTAACGTCTTTGAAGGAAGATTGGGGAACAATTTAAAGTAAAAAAAACTTCAGTAGACTTGACCGGGACTAGAAACTTTATTTCTCCATCATAAGCAAACCAGATAAGAGGACACCCACTTTGTCCACCTGCCCATTGATTCATGCTGGATTCATGTTGGATTCATGTTGGCCCTGTCGAGTGCAAGTCTAAAACCTATTTTGTGGGATGGTGGGTGGGAGGGTGAAAGGCGTGGCGTGGCTTCACAACAGACCAAAGTATCCTTCCGCGCCAACAAGAACAGATGGATCACGGAAAATGTATATGGCGCTAGCTACCGGACAGGTCTTTCAGAAAAATCATGTGTTTGGAAGTGTAAGTTTTCTCGAGAATGAATGAAATTTGTATGTTAATATTTTCAACACTACCTCCAAGATAATGTGTTGATGTTTATTAATTGTTACATTTTCTTATTTTTTGTTATGAATCTGGCAGTTTTCTATTGAAAAATGTCAATTTTATCGATATTTGATCACTGTTAAAATTGTAGAGGAGTTGTGTATATAAAAAGTATCACTTTATCAACATGCTTTTATTCCTGAACAAACCGTTTCTGAAAAGAAAATTGCAAAACAATAAAAATTCTTGAAGATAACCGTTTGTTCCCATAACTCTGCATTTCATCGCCAAATGAATAGGGCCAATCGCCTCAAATAAAAAAATTTGATAAGGATTGAAATATCGTATTTTTAAATCTATTTAATTTTCATACACTAACTGTACAATACGTGTAACTAGTAAGAACAAAATTGAACCAGTTTATAGAATAAATATCTATATTTTTGCTCTCTCAATATTGATAAAATTTAAAAATAACATATTTTTTTGTATATCCCACTTTAGTATATGTGAGATACTGTCCTTAGAATTCTCACCTAGCTTGATTCTACCATGAGATAGGTAATAAAATAGTGTCATAGTGTAATAAGTCAAGGAAAGACTGCTATCTTGATTGGTTCCACCATGTTACAGGAACTAAAATAGGGCGATTATGTAATCGGTCAAGGTAAGACTGCCACCATTCAGGGTAAACGGACTGTACATTACAAACGTATGTAACAATCTTGTGGTAAAATAGGGGAAGGAGGGGTAGATTGTGGTCCCCAATGATGTAAGGGTTTGTTGATCAGGGTGAGGGGGGGATTCAGCGGGGGTGGAAGGCTTTGGGCTTGTCTGTGATGGATGAGTGGTTCAGATATGACCCCTCAAAGCTGGAGCGTTTTTCTTTCTTTCTTTCTTTCTTTCCTTTCTAAAAAGTGGTGGCAGGTTATTTTTTGTCCACTAGAGCATAAAAAAATATGATACGCCAGATAAACTTGGTGGTCACCGTTACTTGACCACTGTTGTAAATCAGAGAAGAGCCATCCATTCTTCACCGGGGTTGAAAGCAGTTTTTATGAGAAAAACGGAGAAGGGAGACATTTTGGAATCACGCGAATTACCTTTGACCTGGAGGGGGGGGGGGGG